>JAGSMU010000803.1:0-11988 GCA_029286865.1 Teinopalpus imperialis | reverse complement strand
ATATATTATTACTAAGTTTATCAACTAGAAATTAAAATATCTTTTTCTTTTTAATTTTTTTTTATTTACTTTTTATTCCATTATACATTTGTAAGCAATAAAGTATAATATATTATTACAAGAAGGAATATGAATCAAGCGAAACCTGGAAAGAAAAGACTGAGAATTAGGAAAAATCGACTTTTCTTTGAAACCGCGTTATAGTGGTACAGCCCTGTTTTATAGGAAATCACCTATATCCTCTCAAGCTATTAAGTCCATAGCATTCGTCAGTTTTTCTTGTAGTATTTGTGTAGTCTAATTCATTAGACACCGTTCTCAAAAGCCGCATTCAGGCCATTTCTAGTTATAATCGCTTACCTTCAGTTTTATACTTACGTAATTTTAATGGAATTCCTAAACATTTTGCTTCTTCCTTTTTCGTGCCGTTTTGCTCTCGGCCGGTCAGTCCCAGTTCATACACGAATAAGGTAAAACCTGTAAGAAACACGGTGAATTAGGGAAAATCGATCTTTTGAAACCTTGGTCTTATACCACTATTGGTAAAGCCCTGTTTTATAGAAATCACCTATATCCTCTCGTTATTAAGTCCATAGTATCTCAAACAGCTTTTCCGGTATTTGTGTAGTCTAATCATTAGACACCGCTCCGTGCTGCATTCAGTTCATATTTCTAGTTATAATCGCTTACCTTCAGTTTTATATTTACGTAATTTTATTGCACTTGTAAAAAATTTATTTCCTCGTTTTTCGTGCGCTGGTTTGTTCTGAATAGCCGTCCCGGTCCACAAACTTTGAATCAGGCGAAATGTGGAAAGAAAAGACTGAGAATTAGGAAAATCTACTTTTCTTTGAAACCGAGCTTCGTAGTGGGTGATGTCCTGTTTATGTAATCTACACTGATATCTTGTGTATTAGGAATCTCAAGCAGTCCAAATTTGTTTTTATTGTAGCATTCGTTTAACCTTATCGTTAGATGGTTTCATCTTGCGCCGCATTACGGCCATTTCTAGTTCTAATCTGTTATTTTTAGTTTTATAATTACGTACCTACTGCACTTGTAAAATTTTTATTTCTTCGTTTTTCGTGCTGGATTTGCTCTGATGGGCTTTCAGTCCCGGTCCACAACCTTTGAATCAGGCGAAATGTAAGAAAAAGACTGAGGAATTAGGAAAAATCGACTTTTTCTTTGAAACCGAGTTATAGTGGTAAAGCCCTGTTTTAGGAAATCACCTATATCCTCAAGTTATTAAGTCCATAGTATCTCCAAACAGTTTTTCTTCTTGTAGTTTTTGTGTAGTCTTAATTATTAGACACCGCCTCTCGTGCCGCATTCAGGCCATTTTAGTTATAATCGCTACCTTCAGTTTTATACTTACGTAATTTTAATGGGCTTCTAAACATTTTGTTTCTTCCTTTTCGTGCTGTTTTTGCTCTCGGCCGGTCAGTCCCAGTTCACAAGCATCGAATAAGGTAAAACCTGTAAGAAAATCACTACTGGTGAATTAGAAAAATCGACTTTTGAAACCGTGGTCTATACCTTAATTATTGGTGTAAAGCCCTGTTTTATAGGAAATCACCTATATCCTCCTCGTTATTAAGTCCATAGTATCTCAAACAGTTTTTCTTTGTAGCATTTGTGTAGTCTAATCATTAGACACCGTTCTCAGCCGCATTCAGTTCATTTTCTAGTTAAGTAATCGCTTACCTCTTCAGTTTTATATTTACGTAATTTTGTATTGTGACCCTTGTAAAATTTATTTCCTCGTTTTTCGTGCTGGTTTTGCTCTGAATAGGGTCAGCGTCCTGGTCCATAACCTTTGAATCAAGCGAAACCTGGCAAAAGACTGAGAATTAGAAAAATCGACTTTTCTTTGAAACCGAGTTTTAGTGGTAAAGCCCTGTTTTAGCATTTCCGTTTAACCTTATCGTTAGATACTCATCTTGCGCCGCATTTCGGCCATTTCTAGTCTCTAATCTGTTGTTTTTAGTTTTATAATTACGTAATTTTATTACATTGCACTTGTAAAAATTTATT
This sequence comes from Teinopalpus imperialis, assembly GCA_029286865.1. Lineage (NCBI taxonomy): Eukaryota > Metazoa > Arthropoda > Insecta > Lepidoptera > Papilionidae > Teinopalpus > Teinopalpus imperialis. The sequence goes on along the minus strand of JAGSMU010000803.1, from coordinate 9,951 downwards.
TCTTCGTTTCGTGCTGGTTTTGCTCTGATGGTTCAGTCCCGGTCCACAACCTTGAATCATCAGGCGAAATGTGGAAAGAAAAGACTGAGAATTAGAAAAAAAATCGACTTTTTCTTTGAAACTGAGGTGTAGTGGTGATGTCCTGTTTTATAGGAATTCACCGATATCTTTGTGTATTAGAATCTCAGCAGTCCAAATTTGTTTTTATTGTAGCATCTGTTTAACCTTATCGTTAGATACTCTCATCTGCGCCGCATTACGGCCATTTCTAGTTCTAATCTTTGTTATTTTTAGTTTTATAATTACGTAATTTTATTGCACTTGTAAAAATTTTATTTCTTCTACTGTGCTGGTTTAGCTCTGGTAGGCTGTCCTGGTCCACAACCGTTGAACTGCTGACCTGGAAAAGAAAGACTGAGAATTAGGAAAAATCGACTTTCTCTCTTTGAAACCGAGTTTTAGTGGTGATGTCCTTGTTTTATAGGAATCTTCACCGGATATCTCTGTGTATTGTGAATCTCAAACAGTCCAAATTTGTTTTTTATTCTTGCATTCGTTTAATCTTATCGTAAGATACTCATCTTACGCCGCATTTCGGCCATTTCTAGTTCTTAATCTGTTATTTTAGTTTTATAATTACGTAATTTTATTGCACTTTAAAAAAATTTATTACCTCGTTTTTCGTGCTGGTTTTGCTCTTGGGTAGCCGGGGTCCTGGTCCACAACCGTTGAATCAAGCCAAACCTGGAAAGAAAAGACTGAGAATTAGGAAGAAAATCGACTTTTCTTTGAAACCGCAAGCAGTGGTATACAGCCCTTGTTTTATAGGAAATCACCTATATCCTCCTCAAGCTATTAAGTCCATGGTATCTCCTAACAGTTTTTCTTCTTTGTAGCATTTGTGTAGTTCAATTCATTAGACACCGTTCTCAAAAGCCGCATTCAGGCCATTTCTAGTTATAATCGCTTGCCTTCAGTTTTATACTACGTACTTTACCACCAAACACTTTGTTTCTTTTCCTGTGCTAGTTTTAGCTCTCGGTCAGGTCAGTCCCAGTTCACAAGCATCGAATAAGTGCAAAACCTGTAAGAAAACACACAGAATTGAAAAATCGACTTTTTCTTTTGAAACCGTGGTCTATACCATCATTGGTAAAGCCCTGTTTTCAGGAAATCACCTATATCCTCTCTGTTATTAAGTCCATAGTATCTCAAACAGTTTTTCTTTGTAGTATTTGTGTAGTCTTAATCATTAGACACTGCCCTGTGCCGCATTCAGTCTTTATTCTAGTTATAACTGCTTACCTTCAGTTTTATATTTACGCACTTCATTGCACTTGTAAAAAAAATTTATTTCGTTTCTTTTCGTGCTGGTTTTGTTTCTGAATAGGTTTGGGGTCCTGGTCCACAACCTTTGAATCGTAAGGAAATGTGGAAAGAAAAGACTGAGAATTAGGAAAAATCGACTTTCTTTGAAACCGGAGTTTTGTGTGGTGATGTCCGTTTTATAGGAATACACTGGATATCTTTGTGGTATTAGAATCCAAGCAGTCCAAATTTGTTTTTTTATTGTAGCATCTGTTTAACCTATCGTTAGATACTCATCTTGCGCCGCATTACGGCCATTTCCAGCTCTAATCTGTTATTTTAGTTTTATAATTACGTAATTTTATTGCACTTGTAAAAATTTTATTTCTTTCGTTTTTCGTGCTGGATTTGTTCTGATGGGTCAGTCCCGGTCCACAACCTTGGAATCAGGCGAAATGTGGAAAGAAAAGACTGAGAATTAGGAAAAACTGACTTTTTCTTTTGAAACCGAGTTATAGTGGTAAAGCCCTGTTTTTAGGAAATCACCTATATCCTCGCAAGTATTAAGTCCATAGTATCTCCAAACAGTTTTTCAGAAGTTTTTGTGTGAAGGCCCAATTATTAGACACCGTTCTCGTGCCTTATCTACAGGCCATTTCTAGTTATAATCGCTTACCTTCAGTTTTATAATTACGTAATTTTAATGGAATTTAAACATTTTGTTTCTTCCTTTTCGTGCTGTTTTTGCTCGGCCGGTCAGTCCCAGTTCACAAGCATCGAATCAGGTAAAACCCCAAGAAAACACACAGAATTAGAAAAAAAATCGACTCTTTTCTTTGAAACCGAGGTGTAGTGGTGATGTCCTGTTTATAGGAATTCACCGATATCTTTGTGTAATAGGATCTCGCGGTCCAAATTTGTTTTTATTGTAGCATTCGTTTAACCTTATCGTTAGATACTCATCTTGCGCCGCATTTCGGCCATTTCTAGTTCTAATCTGTTGCCTTTTAGTTTTATAATTACATAATTTTATTGCACTTGTAAAATTTTTATTTATTCCTGTATTGGTTTTGCTCTGATCGGTCAGTCCCGGTCCACAACGTTGAATCAGGCGAAACCTGGAAAGAAAAGACTGAGAATTAGAAAAAAATCGACTTTCTCTTGAAACCGAGTTTTAGTGGTGATGTCCTGTTTTATAGGAATACAATCGATATCTTGGTGTATTAGAATTCAAGCAGTCCAAATTTGTTTTTGGCTTTAGCATCTGTTTAACCTTATCGTTAGATACTCATCTTGCGCCGCATTTCTGGCCATTTCAGTTCTAATCTAAGTTATTTTTAGTTTTATAATTACGTAATTTTATTAATTCTGTAAAATTTTTATTTCTTCGTATTTCGTGCTGGCTTAGCTCTGGTAGGTCAGTCCCGGTCCAATAAATCCTCGTTGAATCAAGCGAAACCTGGAAAGAAAAGACTGAGAATTAGAAAAATCGACTTTTTCTTTTGAAACCGCGTTATAGTGGTACAGCCCTGTTTTAGCATTCGTTTAACCTTATCGTTAGATACTCATCTTTAAGCTGCATTTCGGCCATTTCTAGTTCTAATCTGTTATTTTTAGTTTTATAATTACGTAATTTTATTGCACTTGTAAAAAATTTATTACCCTGTTTTTCAGTTGGTTTGTTTCCGTAGGTCAGTCCTGCGTCCATACAACCGTTGAATCAAGCGAACCTGGAAAGAAAAGTCTGAGAATTGTAAAAATCGACTTTTCTGAAACCGCGTTATAGTGGTACAGCCCTGTTTTATAGGAAATCACCTATATTCCTCGTTATTAAGCCCATAGTATCTAAACAGTTTTTTCTTGTAGTATTTGTGTAGTCTAATTATTAGACACCGCTCGTGCCGCATTCAGGCCATTTCTAGTTATAATCGTCTTTACCTTTCAGTTTTATACTACGTAATTTTAATGGAATTCTAAACATTTTTGTTTCTTCCTTTTCGTGCTGTTTTTGCTCGGCCGGTCAGTCCCAGTTCACAAGCACTGAATAAGGTAAAACCTGTAAGAAAAACACACAGAATTAGGAAAAATCAGATCCTTTTTCTTTTGAAAACCGTGGTCTATACCACTATTGGTAAAGCCCTGTTTTATAGGAAATCAACGGTATCCTCTCGTTATTAAGTCCATAGTATCTCAAATCAGTTTTTCTTGTAGTATTTGTGTAGTCTAATCATTAGACACCGTTCTCGTGCGCTGCACTAGTTCATTTCTATTATAATCGCTACCTTCTGCCTTATATTTACGTAATTTTATTGCACTTGTAAAAAATTCTATTTCCTCGTTTTTCGTGCTGGTTTTGCTCTGAATAGGTCAGTCCCGGTCACAACCTTGAATCAGGCGAATGTGGAAAGAAAAGACTGAGAATTGTGAAAAATCTACTTTTTCTTTGAAACCGAGCTTTTGCAGTGGTGATGTCCTGTTTTATAGAATTCACCGATATCTTTGTATTAGAATCTCAAGCAGTCCAAATTTGTTTTTACACAGCATTCGTTTAACCCACGTTAGATACTTCATCTTGCGCCGCATTACGGCCATTTCTAGTTCTTAATCTGTTATTTTTAGTTTTATAATTACGTAATTTTATTGCACTTGTAAAATTCTATTTCTTCGTTTTTCGTGCTGGATTTGCTCTGATGTAATAGTCCCCGGTCCACAACCTTGAATCAGGCGAAATGTAAGAAAGACTGAGAATTAGGAAAAAAATCGACTTTTCTTTGAAACCGAGTTATAGTGGTAAAGCCCCGTTTTTAGAAATCACCTATATCCTCAAGTGCTATTAAGTCCATAGTATTCCAAACAGTTTTTCTCAGCTTTTGTGTAGTCTAATTCATTAGACACCGTTCTCGTGCCGCATTCAGGCCATTTCTAGTTATGCAATCGCCACCTTCAGTTTTATACTTCATGTAATTTTAATGGAATTTAAACATTTTTGTTTCTTCCTTTTCGTATGTTTTGCTCTCGGCCGGTCAGTCCCAGTTCATAAGCATCGAATAAGGCAAACCTGTAAGAAAATACAGAATTAGGAAATCGACTTTTCAAACCGTGGTCTGTACCATTGGTAAAAGCCCTGTTTTATAGGAAATCACCTATATCCTCTCGTTATTAAGTCCAGTATCTCAAACAGTTTTTTCTTTTTGTAGTATTTGTGTAGTCTAACTCATTAGACACCGCTCTCGTGCTGCATTCAGTTCATTTCTAGTTATAATCGCTTACCTTCAGTTTTATATTTACGTAATTTTATTGCACTTTAAAATTTATTTCCCCTCGTTTTCGTGCTGGATGGTTTGAAATAGGTCAGTCCCAGTCCACAACTTGAATCAAGCGAAACCTGGAAAGAAAAAGCATCGAATAAAAACGACTTTTCTTTGAAAACCATTTGTAGTGGTGCCCCGTTTAGCATTCGTTTAACCTTTATCGTTGATACTCATCTGCTTGCATTTCGCCATTTCTCAGTTCTAATCTGTTGTTTCTTTTAGTTTCCATAATTACAGTAATTTTATTGCACTTGTAAAATTTTATTTCTTCGTTTTCTGTGCTGGTTTTGCTCTTGATGGTTCAGTCCCGGTCCAACCTTTGAATCAGCGAAATGTGGAAAGAAAAGACTGAGAATTAGAAAAAATCGGACTTTTTCTTTTGAAACCGAGGTGTAGTGGTGATGTCCTGTTTTATAGGACTGATATCTTTGTGTATTAGGAATCTCACAGTCCAAATTTGTTTTTATTGTAGTATCTGTTTAACCTTATCGTTAGATACTCATCTTGCGCCGCATTACGGCCATTTCTAGTTCTAATTGTTATTTTTAGTTTTATAATTACGTACTTTATTGCACTTGTAAAATTTTATTTCTTCGTATTTCGTGCTGGTTTAGCTCTGGGTAGGTCAGTCCCGGTGCACAACCGTTGAATCAAGGAAACCTGGAAAGAAAAGACTGAGAATTAGAAAAAATCGACTTTCTCTCTTTGAAACCGAGTTTGAATGGTGATGTCCTGTTTTATAGGAATTCACCGATATTCTGTGTATTAGAATCTCAAACAGTCCAAATTGTTTTTTATTCTTTATCTGTTTAATCTTATCGTAAGATACTCATCTTACGCCGCATTTCTGCCATTTCTAGTTCTAATCTGTTATTTTAGTTTTATAATTACGTAATTTTATTGCACTTTAAAAATTTATTACCCGTTTTTCGTGCTGGTTTTGTTCTGGTAGGCCGTCCTGGTCCACAACCGTTGAATCAAGCGAAACCTGGGAAAAAGTATTAAAAAGACTGAGAATTCAGGGAAGAAATCGACTTTTCTTTGAAACTCGCTATAGTGGTACAGCCCTGTTTTATAGGAAATCACCTATATCCCTCTCAAGCGGCTAAGTCCATAGTATCTCCCAACAGTTTTTTCTTGTAGTATTTGTGTAGTCTAATTATTAGACACTGCCTCGTGCCGCATTCAGGCCATTTCAGTAGTTATAATCACATCTTCAGTTTTATACTACGTAATTTTAATGGAATTTAAACATTTTTGTTTCTTCCTTTTCGTGCTGTTTTGCTCTCTATCGGTCAGTCCCAGTTCACAAGCATCGAACAAGGTAAAACCCAAGAAAACACACAGAATTAGGAAAAATCGACTTTTTCTTTTGAAAACCGTGCACTATACCACTATTAAAGCCCCGTTTTATAGGAAATCACCTATATCCTCCTCGTTATTAAGTCCATAGTATCTCAAATGTTTTTTCTTGTAGTATTTGTGTAGTCTAATCATTAGACACCGCCTCAAAGCCGCATCTGTCTATTTAGTTATAATCAAGTTACCTCAGTTTTATATATTTACGTAATTTTATTGCACTTGTAAAAAAAATTTTATTTCTCGTTTTTCGTGCTGGTTTTGCTCTGAATAGGTCGTCCCGGTCCACAACCTTTGAATCAGGCGAAATGTGAAAGAAAAAGACGAGAATTTTTCTTTGAAACGAGGTAGGTGATGTCCTGTTTTATAGGAATCACCGATATCTCTGTGTGTATTAGAATCTCAAACAGTCCAAATTTGTTTTTATTGTAGCATTCGTTTAACTCTTTATCGTTGATGATCATCTTGCGCCGCATTTCGGCCATTTTCAGTTCTCTTCTGAATCTTGCTATTTTTAGTTTTATAATTACGTAATTTCTATTGTGAGATTTGTGTACTTTTTATTTCTTCGTATTTCGTGCTGGTTTAGTTCTTGCAGGTCAGTCCCGGTCCACAACCGTTAACTGGGCGAAACCTGAAAGAAAAGACTGAGAATTAGGAAAAATCAAATTTTTTCTTTGAAAACCGCGTTATAGCAGGCTGTTCTGTTTTAGAAATCACCCATATCCTCTCGTTATTAAGTCCATAGTATCTCCAAACAGTTTTTCTTGTAGTTTTGTGTAGTTCAAGCATTAGACACCGTTCTGTGCTGCATTCAGGCCATTTCTAGTTATAACGCTTTCCTCAGTTTTATATCTACGCAATTTTAATAGAATTCTAAAAAATTTTTGTTTCTTCCTTTTCGTGCTGTTTTGCTCTCGGCCGGATCAGTCCTGGTCCACAAGCATCGAATCAGGTAAACCTGTAAGAAAAACACACAGACCAGAAAAATCGACTTTTCTTTGAACCGAGGTGTAGTGGTGATCCTTCCGTTTTAGCAGGAATTCACCATATTCTTGTGTATTGTGAATCTCAAGCAGTCCAAATTTGTTTTTTTATTGTAGCATATCTGTTTAATCTTTTATCGCATCATCTTGCGCCGCAATTTCGGCCATTTCTAGTTCTAATCTATTATTTTTAGTTTTATAATTACGTAATTTTATTGCATTTGTAAAAATTCTTTTATTTTCTGTATTTCGTGCTGGTTTAGCTCTGTAGGCTCGTCCCGGTCCACAACCGTTGAATCATGAAACCTGGAAAGAAAAAAGACTGAGAATTAGGAAAAAAAATCGACTTTTTCTTTTGAAACCGCGTTATAGTGGTGGTACAGCCCTGTTTTATAGGAAATCACCTATATCCTCTCGTTATTAAGTCCATAGTATCTCCAAACAGTTTTTCTTGTAGTTTTTGTGTGTCTAATCATTAGACACCGCCCTGCGCCGCATTCAGGCCATTTCTAGTTATAATCGCTTTCCTTCAGTTTTATAATTACGTAATTTTAATGGAATTCTAAACATTTTGTTTCTCTTCCCTTTCGTGCTGTTTTTGCTCGGCCGGTCAGTCCCAGTTCACAAGCATCGAATAAGGTAAAACCTGTAAGAAAAACACACACAGAATTGTAAAAAATCGACTTTTCTTTGAAACCGTGGTCTATACCACTATTGTAAAGCCCTGTTTTATAGGAAATCACCTATATCCTCGTTAGTTGTCCATAGTATCTCAAACAGTTTTTCTTGTAGTATTTGTGTAGTCTAATCATTAGACACCGTTCTCAAAGCCGTAATCAGCTCATTTCTAGTTATAATCGCTTACCTCTTCAGTTTTATATTTACGTAATTTTATTGCACTTGTAAAAAATTTATTTCCCTCGCTGTGCTGGTTTTGCTCTGAATAGGCCGTCCCGGTCCACAACCTTGAATCAGCGAAATGTGGAAAGAAAAGACTGGTGAATTAGGAAAAATCGACTTTTCTTTGAAACTGAGGTGTAGGGGTGATGTCCTGTTTTATAGGAATTCACCGATATCTCTGTGTATTAGAATCTCAAACAGTCCAAATTTGTTTTTATTGTAGCATTCGTTTAACCTTATCGTTAGATACTCTCATCTTGCGCCGCATTTCGCCATTTCTAGTTCTAATCTGTTATTTTTAGTTTTATAATTACGTAATTTTATTGCATTTGTAAAAATTTTATTTCTTCGTATTTCGTGCTGGTTTAGCTCTTAGTAGGTCAGTCCCGGTCCACAACCGTTGAATCAAGCGAAACTCGGAAAGACTGAGAATTAGAAAAATCGACTTTTCTTTTGAAAAAGCGTTATAGTGGTACAGCCCTGTTTTATATAGGAAATCACCTATATCCTCTCGTTATTAAGTCCATAGTATCTCCAAACAGTTTTTCTTGTAGTTTTTGTGTAGTCTAATCATTAGACACCGTTCTGGTGCCGCATTCAGGCCATTTCTAGCTATAATCATTTCCTTCAGTTTTATACCTACGTAATTTTAATAGAATTCTAAAATTTTGTTTCTTTTCCTTTTCTTCGTGCTGTTTTTGCTCTCGGCCGATCAGTCCCGGTCCACAAGCATCGAATCAGGTAAAACCTGTAAGAAAAACACACACAGAATTAGGAAAAATCGACTTTTCTTGAAACGTGTAGTGGTGGATGTCCTGTTTTATAGGAATTCACCGATATCTTGTGTATTAGAATCTCAAGCACCAAATTTACTTTTATTGTAGCATTCGTTTAACCTTATCGTTAGATACTCATCTTGCGCCGCATTTCGGCCATTTCTAGTTCTTAATCTGTTATTTTAGTTTTATAATTACGTAATTTTATTGCATTTGTAAAAATTTTATTTCTTCGTATTTCGTGCTGGTTTAGCCTTGGTAGGTCAGTCCCGGTCCACAACCGTTGAATCAAGCGAAACCTGGAAAGCAAGATCGAGAATTAGGAAAAATCGACTTTTTCTCTTTGAAACCGCGTTATAGTGGTACAGCCCTGTTTTATAGGAAACTTCACCTGCATCTCCTCGTTGTCCATAGTATCTCCAAACAGTTTTTCTTGCAGTTTCTTTTGTGTAGTCTAATCATTAGACACCGTTCTGGTGCCGCATTCAGGCCATTTCCTAGTTATAATCGCTTTCCTTCAGTTTTATACTCACTTACGTAATTTTAATGGAATTCTAAACATTTTGTTTCTTCCTTTTCGTGCTGTTTTTGCTCTCGGCCGGTCAGTCCCAGTTCACAAGCATCGAACAAGGTAAAACCTGTAAGAAAAAACACACAGAATTAGAAAAATCGACTTTTTCTTTGAAACCGTGGTCTATACTCACTATTGGTAAAGCCCTGTTTTATAGGAACACCTATATCCCTCAAGTTATTAAGTCCATAGTATCTCAAACAGTTTTTCTTGTAGTATTTGTGTAGTCTAACTCATTAGACACCGTTCTCAAAAGCGCCGCATTCAGTTCATTTCTAGTTATAATCGCTTACCTTCAGTTTTATATTTACGTAATTTTATTGCACTTGTAAAAAAATTTATTTCCTCGTTTTCGTGCTGGTTTGTTTGAATAGTCGTCCTTATCCACAACCTTGAATCAGGCGAAATGTGGAAAGAAAAGACTGAGAATTAGAAAAAATCGACTTTTTCTTTGAAACTGCGTGTGGAATGGTGATGTCCTGTTTTATAGGAATTCACTGATATCTCTGTGTATTAGAATCTCAAACAGTCCAAATTTGTTTTTATTGTAGTATCTGTTTAACCTTATCGTTAGATACTCATCTTGCGCCGCATTTCGGCCATTTCAGTTCTAATTCGTTATTTTGGTTTTATAATTACGTAATTTTATTGCATTTGTAAAAATTTTATTTCTTCGTATTTCGTGCTGGTTTAGCCTCTGTGGTCAGCGTCCCGGTCCACAACCGTTGAATCAAGCTGAA
>JAGSMU010000802.1:0-11254 GCA_029286865.1 Teinopalpus imperialis | reverse complement strand
ACCTGGAAAGAATTTTATAGGAATTCACTGATATCTCTGTGTATTAGAATCTCAAACAGTCCAAATTTGTTTTTATTGTAGTATCTGTTTAACCTTATCGTTAGATACTCATCTTGCGCCGCATTTCGGCCATTTCAGTTCTAATTCGTTATTTTGGTTTTATAATTACGTAATTTTATTGCATTTGTAAAAATTTTATTTCTTCGTATTTCGTGCTGGTTTAGCCTCTGTGGTCAGCGTCCCGGTCCACAACCGTTGAATCAAGCTGAAACCTGGAAAGAAAAGACTGAGAATTCCCCGAATTCGGCCTCCGAACTATGGGCCCAGGAGGTCCGTAGTTCAACATGAGTCAGTGAGGTGAGCGCGCCCGGTGTTCCCGCGCGCTCTCATAAAGAGTTAAAAATGGCCGGGGCTGCGTTTAGCAAGCCGCCACAGCTGTGCACGCGGAAGAATGCTCGCGCCCCCGTATGCACAGCGGCACTAGAGGTGGGCAGATGGAACACCGTGGGGTTTTAGTCGGTGCGAGTCCGACGCAACCCGCTCGTCCCGCGAGGGGGCGGGTATGCGTAGGCATTCCCCACGAAAAAAAAAAAAAAAAGGTTAGGTTAGGTTAGGTTACAAAGTCAGCACGAAAAACGAAGAAATGAAATTTTTTTACAAATGGAATAAAATTGCAGCGGTATGGGCTTTAAAATAATTGATTAGAACTGAACTAGAAATGGCCTAAATGCGGCGCGGGATGTTTTGTCTAACAATTACTCTAAACAAATGCTGCAACAAAACCGATTTTGGGTCTTGAGACTCTAATACACAAGATATGGGGGTTAGGTTAGGTTGGGGTTAGGTTAGGTTAGGTTAGGTTACAAGAATCAGCACGAAAAACGAAAGAAGTAAAATTTTTTTTTACCAAATGGAATAAAATTACGTAATTATGGAAATACAAAATAATTGATTAGAACTAGACTAGAAATGGCCTAAATGCGGCTGGGATGACTGTCCACAACAATTACTCTAAACAAATGCTACAACAAAAACCAATTTGGAATGCTTAAGACTCCTAATGCCACAAGATAGGGGGTTAGGTTAGGTTAGGTTAGGTTAGGTTAGGATTAGGTTACAAAATCAGCACGAAAAGCAGAAAGAAATGGAAATTTTTTTACAAATGGAATAAAATTACGTAATTATGAAACTAAAAGGAAAATAATTGATTAGAACTAGACTAGAAATGGCCTAAATACGGCGCAGGATGACTGTCCACAACAATTACTCTAAACAAATACTGCAACAAAAACCAATTTGGAATGCTTAAGACTCTAATACACAAAGATATAGGGGGTTAGGTTAGGTTAGGTTAGGTTAGGTTACAAAATCTAACTTTGAAAAACGAAGAAATGAAATTTTTTTACAAATGGAATAAAATTACGTAATTGCTGAAACTAAAAATAATTGGTTAGAACTAAGACTAGAAATGGCCTAAATGCGGCGCAGGATGACTGTCTAATTACTCTAAACAAATGCTACAACAAAAACCAATTTGAGTACTTTAAAGACTCCTAATACACAAAGATATAGGGGGTTAGGTTAGGTTAGGTTAGGTTAGGTTAGGTTAGGTTACAAAATCAGCACAAAAAACGAAGAAATGAAATTTTTTTACAAATGGAATAAAATTACGTAATTATGAAACTAAAAATAATTGATTAAGAACTAGACTAGAAATGGCCTAAATGCAGCACCCAGGATGACATCTAACAATTACTCTAAACAAATGCCACAACAAAAACCAATTTGGAATGCTTAAGACTCTAATACACAAGATATAGGGGGTTAGGTTGGGGTTAGGTTAGGTTAAGGTTACAAAATCCAGCACGAAGCAGAAAGAAATGAAATTTTTTTACAAATGGAATAAAATTACGTAATTATGAAACTAAAAATAATTGATTAGAACTAGACTAGAAATGGCCTAAATGCGGCGCAGGATGGCTGTCCAACAATTACTCAAACAAAATGCTACAACAAAAACCAATTTGGAATGCTTAAGACTCTAATACACAAGAGATATAGGGGGTTAGGTTAGGTTAGGTTAGGTTAGGTTAGGTTGGGTTACAAAATCAGCACGAAAAAAGAGCAGAAGAAATGAAATTTTTTTACAAATGGAATAAAATTACGTAATTATGAAACTAAAAATAATTGAATTAGAGCTAGACTAGAAACTAAAAGCCTAAAATGCGGCGCAGGATGACTGTCTAACAATTACTCTAAACAAATGCTACAACAAAAATAATTTGGAATGCTTAAGACTCTAATACACAAAGATAGAGGGGGTTAGGTTAGGTTGAGTTAGAGTTGAGTTACAAAATCAGCACAGAAAAACAGAAATGAAATTTTTTTACAAATGGAATAAAATTACGTAGTGTAAACTAAAAATAATTGATTAGAACTAGACTAGAAATGGCCTAAATGCGGCTTAGGATGACTGTCTAACAATTACTCTAAACAATGCTACAACAAAAAGCCAATTTGGAATGCTTAAGACTCACAATACACAAAGATATAGGGGTTAGGTTAGGTTAGGATTTAGGTTAGGTTACAAAATCCAGCACGAAAAACAGAAGAAATGAAATTTTTTTACAAATGGAATAAAATTACGTAATTGTATGAGAAACTAAAAATAATTGATTAGAACTAGACTAGAAATGGCCTAAATGCAGCAGGACAGGCTGTCTAACAATTACTCTAAACAAATGCTACAACAAAAACCAATTTGGAATGCTTAAGACTCTATTACACAAAGATATAGGGTTAGGTTAGGTTAGGTTAGGTTAGGTTACAAAATCAGCACGAAAAACGAAAAGAAATGGGAAATTTTTTTACAAATGGAATAAAATTACGTAATTATGAAACTAAAAATAATTGATTAGAACTAGACTAAGAAATAGCTAAATGCGGCGCAAGGATGACTGTATAACAATTACTCTAAACAAATGCTACAACAAAAACCAATTTGGAATGCTTGAACTCTAATACACAAGGTAGGGGTTAGGTTAGGTTAGGTTAGGTTAGGTTAGGTTGGTTACAACCCCGAGGAGTTCTCGCTTTGTCGTAGCGAGGCTTGGCTTAACCGTGGCAGTCACCCACGGTGAAGCTAAAGAAGGAACCCAAATGGCCGGCTAAGGCGCTCTGAGGCCGGCCCGAGGAATGGCCGCTCCGGGTAGACTCTTTATGAGCTAACCTGGATGCATTGTCCGGTGGACTGCTGAGGGCGGATGTGGCGGAGCAGGCCGTCTTCCCGCCCTCAGTAGCCGAGGCGGAGTCGCGGAGAGAGGAGTGTCGGTGTTTCGTTGCCCGCTCCCCTATCCTCCGCGACTCAGAGTGAAGTCGCACCGCATGATGCGGCGTGGTGGGGCCGCGGGGGAAAGAAGTGTCGGTGTTTCGTTGCCGCTCTCCCTGTCCTCCGCGGCCGAACATCGATAAAGCCGGTGGAGCCGCAGACCAGATCCACCGCAGGTGGCTGGGTGGCAGTGCTTTCCTGGCCCCACGGCCTCACCAGGGGAGCAGACTCCCGGGGAGTCCGTTCCCACCTACAGAGGAGGCCGAGATGGAAGGCGCGTGCGTGTTCTTGCGCGCCTTTCAGGAGAAGGAGTGGAGGAGATGTCCTCCCCGGAGGAAGGGCCGGCTTGCCGTGCCAGCGCAGAGCAGGGTGCGGAGGTGTGCGAAAGCGTTCCCGTAACCGCCATACGCGGCAAGAGGTGGAACACCATGGGGTTTTAGTCGGTGCAGGTCCGACATAGCCCACCCTTGCCCCCGCAGTGGGTATGCGTGAGGCATTTCCCCCATGTAAAAAGGTTGGGTTACAAAATCAGCACGAAAAACGAAGAAATGAAATTTTTTTACAAATGGAATAAAATTACGTAATTATGAAACTAAAAATAATTGATTAGAACTAGACTAGAAATGGCTAAATGCGGCGCAGGATGACTGTCTAACAATTACTCTAAACAAATGCTACAACAAAAAACCAATTTGGAATGCTTAAGACTCTAATACACAAAGATATAGGGGGTTAGGTTAGGTTAGGTTAGGTTAGGTTACAAAATCAGCACGAAAAACGAAGAAATGAAATTTTTTTTACAAATGGAATAAAATTACGTAATTATGAAACTAAAAATAATTGATTAGAACTAGACTAGAAATGGCCTAAATGCGGCGCAGGATGACTGTCTAACGATTACTCTAAACAAATGCTACAACAAAAAACCAATTTGGAATGCTTAAGACTCTAATACACAAAGATATAGGGGGTTAGGTTAGGTTGGAGTTAGGTTAGGTTAGGTTCCCCGAAGGGTTCTCGCTTTGTCGTGGCGGGGGCTTAGTAACCGTGGCTTGGTCACCCACGGTGAAGCTAAAATAGCCGGCCTAAGGCGCTCTGAGGCCGGCCAGGGTGGCACCGCTCCGGGTGGAGGCTCGTTATGAACCTCGGATGCGTGTCAGTGAACTGATGGGGCGGATGTGGCGGAGCAGGCTATGCCCTCGGTAGCCGAGGCGGAGTCGCGGAGGGAGAGGTGTCGGTGTTTCGTTGCCGCTCCTATCACTCCGCGACTCCAACTGAGGAATCACGCACCGCATGATGCGGCTGTGGTGGGGCCGCGGGGAAAGGTGTCGGTGTTTCGTTGCCGCTCTCCCTGTCCTCCCGCGGCCGAACATCGGTCGGCGGTGGAGCCACGGGCCAAATCCACCGCAGGGGGCTGGGTTGGCTTAGTGCTTTCCTGGCCCCCACTTGTGGCCTCTGGGGAGCGGACTCGAAGTCCGTTCCCACCTACAGAGAGGCCGAAGTGGAAGGCGCGTCGTGTTCCGGCGTGCCGCGCTGCCTGAAAGGAGTGGAGAGAGAAGTGTCCTCCCGGAGAAGGGAGCAGTTTGCCGGCCAGCGCAAACGAGGTCGCGGAGGTGTGCGAAAGCGTTCCCGTGGCCCCGCCGCCACGCGGCGAGGTGCTGGAACACCATGGGGTTTTAGTCGGTGCGAGTCCGACGCAACCACTGCTGCCCCCACCGGGTTATGCGTAGGCATTCCCCATGTAAAAAAGGTTAGGTTAGGTTACAAAATCAGCACGAAAAACGAAGAAATGAAATTTTTTTTTTACAAATGGAATAAAATTACGTAATTATGAAACTAAAAATAATTGATTAGAACTGAATAGAAATAGCTAAATGCGGCGCAGGATGACTGTCTAACAATTATAAACAAATGCACTACAACAAAAACCAATTTGGAATGCTTAAGACTCTAATACACAAGATATAGAGGGTTAGGTTAGGTTAGGTTAAGGTTAGGTTACAAAATCAGCACGAAAAACGAAGAAATGAAATTTTTTACAAATGGAATAAAATTACGTAATTATGAAACTAAAAATAATTGATTAGAACTAGACTAGAAATAGCCCTAAATGCGTACCCAAGGATGACTGTCTACCAATTACTCTAAACAAATGCTACAACAAAAACCAATTTGGAATGTAAGACTCTAATACACAAGATATGGGGTTAGGTTAGGTTAAGGTTAGGTTAGGTTAGGTTGGGGTGCCACGTCAGAAAACCTCTCGAGTGCCTGGTCGTTGGAATTTTCCCTTTGATACTATTGTATCCGGGGAAAAGAGCAACGCCGAGACAGTGCACCCTGGGCACTGGTGATGACACGTTGTTGCCAGTGAATCGATGTTCTGACAGGGGGATAGCTGCTCTGCGTGTCCTCTGATAAGCGGAGGCACTGCGGAGTGGCAGAGGGGAGTTACATTTCCTCTTTATTTCCATATCCGGAGGAAGGCAACCGAACGATGGTGCGCATTGGGCACTGGTGACGATACGTCGTTCTCAGTGCCCAATGCAGTGAAGGTTGCATTTCTCCTTGATCCAAGTATCCGGGGAAAGGCAACAAATGATGTTGCGCATTGGGCACTGGTGACGATACGTCGTTCTCAGTGCCCAATGCGAGGGTGAAAGGTGCAATTCTCCTTGATCAAAGTATCGGGGGAAAAGGCAACAAATGATGGTGGTATTAGGAACTGGCGACGATATATCGTTTTCATTGACTAATGCTCCTGTAGTGGAGGACGGGCTCGGTATTGCACTCACTGCCGCCGGGCATTCAACCGTCCAAAACTGGGGAGTTACGTCGGCTCTCCCAGCACGCCGTAACCAGCTGTACTTTCTTCAAAGACCCCAGCGTTGACGATTATGGGGTACGTCGAAGTCTGCAGCGGAGCGGAGGGCTTGCCTTAATTAGCCGGCCGCGAGGAAGTAAATCTCTATAAAAATCAGGCAGCAGTCTTAAAACACCTGTGGGTACCGGACGCCCCCACAGTATGTAGTCTTGCCCGGAAAGAGCGTAACCCGAGGTCGACCGTTTTTTCGTCCAAACTCGTGGGTACTAATATGAGCAAACAATTTTCAAGATGCAGGGTGGATAGTGACGACGACACGAGCGACTCGATGCTTAGCGTGTAGATCACTCGATGAGAGAAGAACATAGCAGAAGAAAACATCCTTCTAGGACGCAGAGATCCGGTGTTGGTCGGCGATGGGCCAAGATGTGGGAAGTGGTCGGGAAGGCAACAGCATCTGCCAAACGAGGTCGAGGACGTCCCCAACGACGGGAAGTACGTCCGGCCTTGCACAGGCCAAAATGGCGTTAGTGGAAGCTAGGAGAGGAGGAGGTTGGAGGCGGAGGCGAGAGATCGCCTCATCGTCTCGTCGCTCCGTGCCGGCGGAAGTCAACCCTGTCCGGGAGTCGTCGTTGATGGCGACTTCGGGCGGCATCAGGCACAAGAAGCGGATCCGAGGACGCGTCGGCGTCATCTCCATAATGGTGACCCCAAGGTCGAAGAACACGAAGAGGCGTGTGGAGTGAAGGCGCTGAAGGAGGCTGCAGAGAATGTAAGCGAGACCGCAAAGACTCTGCAGCGACGCTGTACCCCCTCAGAGGAGACGAAAGCTGCAGGCCGATAATGCTCGCCTGCAAGACGAAGTGGCGCAGCTGCGAAAGGAGGTGGCCTATTTAAAGATGCAAGTAGATCGGCCCATCCAGCAAGCCGAGGGCGGACAAGGAGGAGCTCGTGCGTTCGATCATTGACCAGGTAGGGTCAATGATCATGCTCAAGTTCGCAACGGAGATCGCCTCTTACCGGAAGCGCCTCCGTCCCCACTAGCGTCGGATAAGAGACTGGATGCGGTGCCCGGTCCTACTTCCAGCTGTTCGCCTTCTCAGGCACCGGTCGCTGCAAGGCCGCCTGCCAAGGCGGCCAACTGATTAAACCGCTGTCACGGGGTCTTCTGTGGCCCAAAACACCTAAGGGAGGGCGGAGTGAGCCTGCGGAGGGCCGAACGAAGACGGCAACTGAGTCGGCTTCTACCTGCATCTGAGTCGCAGCCAGAACAACCCTGGACTACGGTGGTGAAGGGACTCAAGAAGAAGGATAGGAAGGCGGCGGTGAAGAGTCGGTGAACCCTGGGAGAGAACGGTCAAGATCGCAACTCGCGATCCTCTGCTATTGATTTGTGACCTAGAGCCTGAAGGCTGTGGCAAGGGCGTCACTTACATCGAGGAGGTAATTGCCGAGGTCAGGCCGAATGCCAGGATGACTCCCGCCAGCGAGGACGTCGTTGCGGCGACGAAGAAGGCTGGCGGCTATCCCAGGACGTCGTCAAATGCAGCGAGGTCCTGCGGTATCGCAGGCGCTTGGGATAGCCTGGGTCCGGTGCCCCGTGGCTGCCGCCAAAAGGTGGCTGCCAGCGGGCACCTTATGGTCTCGTGGGTGGCGGCCGAGGTGAAGCTCGTGGAGCCCTCACCTCTTAGGTGCTTCCGCTGTTCCGAGGCAGGCACGTGAGGAGCTCAGTGCGACGCACCGATCGACCGGGGAGTTATTGCTGCCGATGGCCAGCCACAGCCTACAAAGGCGGCAGCTGTCTCCGCCACCCCGCGTTGCGCCGTGTGCGTCGCCGCAAAGAAACCGGCGGACCACAGAATGGGGGAAGGCCTGCAAAGCGCCTTCCAAAGCCAGAAAAAGGCCCGGTCCGCCCGTTGCCTCAGTCGACCAGCCAGCCGATGGAGGAGGAAGCGTCCCGACCCTGGGACCACTCCACAGCCGCCGCAGAAGGTGAGCGTAGGCGTCATTTCCCCTTACGACTCGAGCGATGGACAGGAGGTCTGTCGCTCAACATGAGTCGAGTGAGGTGAAGCGCCCATTTTGCGCGCTCACCAAAACAGAAGCAAAGTCTGCCGGGGCCAAACAACTGGCCGCCACCGCTGTGCACGCGGAAGAATGCTCACAGCGTACCCGCATGCACAGTACTTGGGTGGAGCGAAGGAACACCGTGGGGTTTTAGTCGGTGCAGGTCGACGCAACCCTTTCGTCCCGCGGGGCGGGTATGCGTGACATTTCCCACGAAAAAAAGGTTAGGTTAGGTTAGGTTACAAAATCAGCACGAAAAACAGAAGAAATGAAATTTTTTTACAAATGGAATAAAATTACGTAATTATGAAACTAAAAATAATTGATTAGAACTAGACTAGAAATGGCCTAAATGCGGCGCAGGATGACTGTCTAACAATTACTCTAAACAAATGCTACAACAAAAAACCAATTTGGAATGCTTAAGACTCTAATACACAAAGATATAGGGGGTTAGGTTAGGTTAGGTTAGGTTAGGTTAGGTTAGGTTACAAAATCAGCACGAAAAACGAAGAAATGAAATTTTTTACAAATGGAATAAAATTACGTAATTATGAAACTAAAAATAATTGATTAGGAACTAGACTAGAAATGGCCTAAATGCGGCGCAGGATGACTGTCTAATTACTCTAAACAAATGCTACAACAAAAACCAATTTGGAATGCTTAAGACTCTAATACACAAAGATATAGGGGTTAGGTTAGGTTAGGTTAGGTTAGGTTAGGTTAGGTTACAAAATCAGCACGAAAAACGAAGAAATGAAATTTATTTTACAAATGGAATAAAATTAAGTAAATATGAAAAAAAAAATAATTGATTAGGAACTAGACTAGAAATGGCCTAAATGCGGCGCAGGATGACTGTCTAACAATTACTCTAAACAAATGCTACAACAAAACCAATTTGGAATGCTTAAGACTCTAATACACAAAGATATAGGGGTTAGGTTAGGTTAGGTTAGGTTAGGTTAGGTTAGGTTACAAAATCAGCACGAAAAACGAAGAAATGAAATTTTTTTTACAAATGGAATAAAATTACGTAATTATGAAACTAAAAATAATTGATTAGAACTAGACTAGAAATGGCCTAAATGCGGCAGGATGACTGTCTAACAATTACTCTAAACAAATGCTACAACAAAACCAATTTGGAATGCTTAAGACTCTAATACACAAAGATATAGGGGTTAGGTTAGGTTAGGTTAGGTTAGAGTTAGGTTAGGTTACAAAATCAGCACGAAAAACAGAAGAAAATGAAATTTTTTTACAAATGGAATAAAATTACGTAATTATGAAACTAAAAATAATTGATTAGAACTAGACTAGAAATGGCCTAAATGCGGCGCAGGATGACTGTCTAACAATTACTCTAAACAAATGCTACAACAAAAACCAATTTGGAATGCTTAAGACTCCTAATACACAAAGATATAGGGGTTAGGTTAGGTTAGGTTAGGTTAGGTTACAAAATCAGCACGAAAAACGAAGAAATGAAATTTTTTTACAAATGGAATAAAATTACGTAATTATGAAACTAAAAATAATTGATTAGAACTAGACTAGAAATGGCCTAAATGCGGCGCAGGATGACTGTCTAACAATTACTCTAAACAAATGCTACAACAAAAAACCAATTTGGAATGCTTAAGACTCTAATACACAAAGATATAGGGGGTTAGGTTAGGTTAGGTTAGGTTAGGTTACAAAATCAGCACGAAAACGAAGAAATGAAATTTTTTACAAATGGAATAAAATTACGTAATTATGAAACTAAAAATAATTGATTAGAACTAGACTAGAAATGGCCTAAATGCGGCGCAGGATGACTGTCTAACAATTACTCTAAACAAATGCTACAACAAAAACCAATTTGAATGCTTAAGACTCTAATACACACAAAAGATATAGGGGTTAGGTTAGGTTAGGTTAGGTTAGGTTACAAAATCAGCACGAAAACGAAGAAATGAAATTTTTTACAAATGGAATAAAATTACGTAATTATGAAACTAAAAATAATTGATTAGAACTAGACTAGAAATGGCCTAAATGCGGCGCAGGATGACTGTTCAACAATTACTCTAAACAAATGCTACAACAAAAACCAATTTGGAATGCTTAAGACTCTAATACACAAAGATATAGGGGGTTAGGTTAGGTTAGGTTAGGTTAGGTTACAAAATCAGCATCGAAAAACGAAGAAATGAAATTTTTTTACAAATGAATAAAAATTACGTAATTATGAAACTAAAAATAATTGATTAGAACTAGATCAGAAATGGCCTAAATGCGGCGCAGGATGACTGTCTAACAATTACTCTAAACAAATGCTACAACAAAAAACCAATTTGGAATGCTTAAGACTCTAATACACAAAGATATAGGGGGTTAGGTTAGGTTAGGTTAGGTTAGGTTAGGTTAGGTTACAAAATCAGCACGAAAAACGAAGAAATGAAATTTTTTTTACAAATGGAATAAAATTACGTAATTATGAAACTAAAAATAATTGATTAGAACTAGACTAGAAATGGCCTAAATGCGGCGCAGGATGACTGTCTAACAATTACTCTAAACAAATGCTACAACAAAAAACCAATTTGGAATGCTTAAGACTCTAATACACAAAGATATAGGTTAGGTTAGGTTAGGTTAGGTTAGGTTAGGTTACAAAATCAGCAATGAAAAACGAAGAAATGAAATTTTTTTACAAATGGAATAAAATTACGTAATTATGAAACTAAAAATAATTGATTAGAACTAGACTAGAAATGGCCTAAATGCGGCGCAGGATGACCGTCTAACAATTACTCTAAACAAATGCTACAACAAAACCACTTGGAATGCTTAAGACTCTAATACACAAAGATATAGGGGTTAGGTTAGGTTAGGTTAGGTTAGGTTACAAAATCAGCACGAAAACGAAGAAATGAAATTTTTTTACAAATGGAATAAAATTACGTAATTATGAAACTAAAAATAATTGATTAGAACTAGACTAGAAATGGCCTTAAATGCGGCGCAGGATGACTGTCTAACAA
>JAGSMU010000800.1:0-12993 GCA_029286865.1 Teinopalpus imperialis | reverse complement strand
CAAGTCTATGATGTGATGTTATTGGTTTGTCATGAATAAAATAGCTATTATACATTTTATCTATACCTAAAAATGTTTGTGCAATTAATAATTGTAATGGATACTTTTATATAGGTTCTTATTAAAAGTTTAGATTTTAACATTGGTAGAGCTACACTCAGTTCAGTCAGTTCGACCGGGGTAGGACCACGCCCTCACAGAATACCAGCGTGTAATAGTAGCATAGTGTTGTGTCTGGGGAGTGTAGGCATTCCATACTCCACAACAGAGAGATTCCATGATGCAAGAGTTGGGGTTGGAAGCTCTCCCTCATCAATCGTACTCACCAGACCGTGCACCCACCGACTATTACTTTTTACAAAATTTGGACAACTTTTTAGCGGGAATAAAATTCAATTCCCAAGAGGCAGTACAAAATGCCTTTGAAGAGTTTGTTACCTCCCGTCCAGCTGATTTTTACTACCACTGCGTTGGCAAAGATGCATCGATTACGTGGGTGATTACTTTGAATAACCGAAATAAAAAGGGTTGAAAAAAAATACTTTATGTTATAATATGGGTATAATAATGCCCACTGTTAGCCCGAGAGCTTTTACAGCTTCACCGGGTTGAAAGGTGGCCGAGCGCTTAGGGCACTCAGCCGTGACCTTTATTAATGGGTAACCAGCACAAGGGATCCCGAGAGGGAGCCACGGCTTGGACCGTTTCCCCGGGCGCGAAAGCAATTGACTCGAGGATGCCCGAAAGGGCCGTCAGTTAGTTAGCCTCTGAAATGATAGAAAGTAACTGACCGTACTTTTGAAAGATTAACTATATTAATAACATTATTATTATTAACGACAAGTCTATGATTGTTTTACAATGGTCTTCGTTCGGCCCTCCGCAGAGTTCACTCCGCCCTCCTTAGGGTGTTTGCAGAGACCACAGAAGACCCTGCCACCAGCCGGTTTAACGCTGTACTTATTGACAGGTGGCCTGCAGCGACCATTGCCTGGGAAAGAGCGAAGAGCTGGATGTAGGACCGGGCACCGCATCCGGTCTCATATCCGACATGATGGGGACGGAGTCGCTTCTCCGGTAAGAGGCGGTCCTCAACGCCGCGAACCTTGCGCTGATCGGTGACCCTACCTGGTCAATGATCGAACACCTGCTCCTCCTTCTCCTCTCCCTCAGTTTCGCTGGCTAGGCCGATCTACCTGCATGCGCCAAGTAGGCCACTCGCTTCCTCAGTTGCTGACACTTCGCTCTGGAGTCGAGCGTTGTCCGCCTGCAGCTTCCTTGTCTCCTGAGGTACAGCGTCGCTGCAGAGTCTTGCGGTCTCGCTAACGTTCTCTGCAGCCTCCTTCAGCGCCTTCACCCACGCCTTAAAGGTTCTTTGACCTTTGGGCCTGTAGATCTTGTATCCTCGTCAGTCATCCGGTGTTGGTGTCGATGGTGATAAATTATCAGTCGTTGGGGGTCGTCCTCGACCTCGTTTGGCAGATGTTGTTGCCTTTCCCCGACCGCTTCCACTTCTTGGCCCATCGTCGGATAACACCGATCTCTGCGTCCTTAGAAGGACGTTTTCTCCCTGCTATCCTCCTTCTCTCATCGAGTGACTCCACGCTAACATCAGGTCGCTCGGTAATAAATCGTCACTATCCACCTGCATCTTGAAATTGTTTGCTCATTGTTATTCCACGAGTTTGGACGAAAACGTTCGACCCGGGTTACGCCTTTCCGGGGGCAAGACTACATACTGTGGGGGCGTCCGGTACCCACAGGTTTTGAACACCATTCATACAGTTTTTATAAGTTTACTCTCCTCGCGGGCCGGCCAATTAAGGCAAGCCCTCCGCTCCGCTGCACTTCGACGTACCCCATTATCGTCAACGCACTGGGGTCTTTGACGAAGGTACAGCTGAATTTACGGCGCGCGCTGGGAGAGCCGACGTAACTCCCAGTTTTGGACGGTTGGTGCCCGGCGGCAGTGTGAGTGCACACCAGGCCCGTCCCTCCACTATGACGTAGGCGCTGCGACGTTATCGTCACCAGTTCCTAATACCCACCATCATTTGTTGCCACTCCCCGGATACTTTGATCAGGAGAAGTACAGCCTCCACTTACGCATTGGACACTGAGAACGACGTATCGTCACC
The DNA here is from genome assembly GCA_029286865.1 of Teinopalpus imperialis. NCBI lineage: Eukaryota > Metazoa > Arthropoda > Insecta > Lepidoptera > Papilionidae > Teinopalpus > Teinopalpus imperialis. Next base: position 10,855 of record JAGSMU010000800.1, on the reverse strand, counting down.
AGTTCCCAATGCATATCAATCGGTTGCCTTTCCTCCGGATACGGAAATCAGAATGCAGCCCCAACCACTCTGCGCTTATTGCCCTCCGCTTATCAGAGGGACACGCCGACGACTATCCCCCTGTCAGAACTGTTCGCCACTGGCAACAGCATTATCATCACCAGTGCCCAGGGTGCACCGGCCCGGCGTTACCTTTCCCCCGGATACAATGAGTATCAAGGAAATTCAACGACCAGGCACTCGAGGAGGTTTCTGACGTGGCACCCCAACCTAACCTTTTTTTTTTTTTTTTTCGTGGGAAATGCCTACGCATACCGCCGCCCCATGGTTTCAGGTTATGTCGGACTTGCACCGACTAAAACCCCACGGTGTTCCTTCTGTCCGCAGCCAGTGCTATTGCATACGGGTACGCTTTCGCATTCTTCCGCGTGCACAGCAGTGGCTCGCTCTTGGGCCCCGGCTGGCCACAATCACTGTTTTGAGGTGCGTGGGAACACCAGGCGCACTCTCCATGACTTTATGGTACGGACCTCGAAGTGCATTGCTCGAGTCATACTCAAAAGGGGGGAGAGTTGTGTTTCTCTCTCTCTGTTTTACCCCTGGGACGGCTGCGGTATGATTCCGACGTTTTAGGGATGGTTCCTCATCCATCGCCTCTACTTGTGGCTGGCTGACCGGTGCTTGGATGGCAATGGGCGGGCCGGTCTTCCCGCTTTTATGAGGTGCTTTACATTTCCCTCCCATCTTGTGGTCCGCCGGTTTGCTAGCAGCGACATATGGCGCGGGTTGGCGGAGCAATGCTTTCCTGCTAATGACCGGATTGACCACAGCGGAAGCACAGCTCCCCGGTCGACTGCAATCGCACTGGGCCCTCATGTCGGTTTGGAAGCACCAGGCACCTCAAAGGTGAGGGGCTCACCAGCTTGACGACCGCTGATACCCACAGGACCATTAAGCGTCCGCTGACGGCTGCAGCTATTAGCGACGGCCACCGGACAGCGGACCCAGAGTCCTCCGGAGAGTCCTTCAGGATACCGTAGTGTCCTGCCTTGACAGCCTCTTCAGTGCAGCCACCAGCGCCGCCACGGCCGCCACCACCTCATCTACGGTGGCTGGAGTCGTCCAGCCAGAGACTTTGATCTCGGCAGTCTTTTGTTAGCCTGGACACTCGCACCTTACCCGCTTCTGTGAGAACCTCGTTCAATCTTTGAGGCGGGCCATCCCTTTTCGCTACTATCTGCGCGGGATCTCGAGCATTTCAGGCCCCCGTGGCATGTACCAGAACCGCAGCTCAGTTATACCGATGATGGCGGAGGGTCGACTTTTCTCTTCGCCTCGATTTATAACATCCCCGTAGGTGACTCCCGCTGCTGCAGCTTCAGTTCAAGAGTCACTACCACAGCAGCCGATGCGAGGGTAAAGATTTTACCGCTCGATGCGGGTTTGCCGGAAGTTTCTTCACCACCTTTTCCTCCCTTCTTTTTCGGCCCTTCCTGACGACCGTGATCCATTGTTCGTCCATGGCCTGCAGCGCCGGTGGCAGGGTCGAGACCTGGCTTTCTTTGGCCCTCTCCTTCTTGGGTTCGCTACGCTTCGCCTTCAGGCGTTTTGTGGCAACGGAAGCCTCCCGCGATGGCCGATGTGGCGCTAGCCACTTTAGGCAATGGCGTAGGATCAGCTGGAACCTGGGAAGGCAAATGGCCGGAACAGGTACCAGTCACTGCTCCTTCCCTATTATCACCGCCGCCAGTGGGGGGCGCAGACGTTTCTCCGGCAGGAGGCGGTCCTCAATGCCTCGAATCTTGCGTTTATCATTGTCCCCACCTGACCAATAATAGCACGCACTAATTCCTCGCTGCCCATTGCTGTGACAGAATCAGGCTTGCGGGCTGCTCCAAAGCGCAACCGCATCCATCCCCACTTCTTCACGCAGTTTGCGACCTCTCCTTGCAGGCGGGTATTGCGGTCCTGCAACCTCCTTGTTTCTTCAGAGAGTGCAGCGTTCTATCAGAATCCAGATGTTACTGATAGATTCTGCAGCCTCCCTCAGTTTCTAACAAGGGTGCCTTTAAAGTTGAAAGTTGACTTAGTGGCAACCCACGGTGAATATAAGACCGATGCTGTCCTCTACCGTCTGTTTCAGCTTCGCCGCCGTCTGGAAGTCGCCATCATTCGACGACGACTCAGACAGGTTTATAGACCCTGGGCGCGGGCTGTCAGGCTGAAGACATTATCTCCGACTCTGCCTCCAGTATCTCCATCTCACGTTGGGCGGCAACCGCCGCTTGTTTCCTTAGGCAAGGCCGAGCGTATTGCCCAGTCGTTGGAGTCTTCCTCGACCTCTTTTGGCAGATCGGTGTTCCTGTCGCCGCGCGTTCTGATTTTCCATCTCCATCGATTTCTTGATTAGAAACGCCACATGTTCTGTAGAAGGACGTTTCGTCCACATTATTTTTACGCCTCATTCTCGAATTTCCGCTACTAATGATCTTTCCTACTATTCGTCACACTACTTCCCGTCTTACTTTCGTCTGTATATTTTGAACTCATTTGGATTCCCGATTATGGTCGAAAACGGTCGACCCACTCAGGTTACGCCTTTCCGGGGGCAGGCAGCTATACTGTAAGGGGTCGCCTGAATTTGCCCACAGGTTTCAGAGACTTCACTGTCTGATTTTTTATAGAGGTTTTACTCCTCGTGGGCCGACCAATTAAGGCAAGCCCTCCGCTCCGCGCCTACCTCAGCATTACCCCATTAACGTCAGCACTGGGGTCTTTGAAGAAACTTGGCGGGTTACGGCGCTGACTGGAGGAGCCGACGTAACTCCCAGTTTTGGACGGTTGTTGCCCGGCGGCAGTGTGAGTGCGCACCGGCCCGTCCACTATGTGCATTAGGCGCGGAAACGATATATCGTCACCAGTTCCTAATGCCACCATCGTTTGTTGCCTTTCCCCGGATGCAGAAATCAAGAATGCAGCTCACGCTCGACGGTTGGTGCCCGGCGGCAGTAAAGCACCACACCGAGCCCGTCCTCCACTATGAGCATTGGGCACTGAAGCGACGATATCGCCACCAGTTTCCCCGTACGCACCCTCATTTTGTTGCCTTTCCCCCGGGATACTTTGATCAGGAGAAATTAACCTCCACCATTGGGCGCTGGGAACGACATTATCGTCACCAGTGCCCAATCACCTATCAGTCGGTTGCCTTTCACTCCGGATGTAAATCAAAGGAAATGCAACCCCCTCTTCACTCCATATGCCCTCCCGCTTCGCCAGAGGGACACGCAAACAGCTTCACAGCCCCCTGTCAGAACATTCGCCACTGGCAACAACGTATCATCACCAGTGCCCGAGTTGCACCGTCCGGCGTTGCCTTTCCCAGTTTTAATGAGTATCAAGGGTAAAGCGACCAGGCACTCGAGGAGGAGTTTTCTGGCGGTATTCACCCACAGCCTAACTAACCTTTTTTTTTTTTCATTGGGGAAATGCCTGCGCATACCCCTTGAGGGCGGGTTATGTCCGGACTTGCACCGACTAAAACCCCACGGTGTTCCTTTGGCTCACCCAAGCACTTTGTGCATGCGGGTACGCTGTGAGCATTCTTCCGCGTGCTGGCTGGTGGCGGCAGTTAATGGCCCCGGCAGATGTGACCCTGTTTTGAGAGCGCGGGAACACGGGCGCTCACCTCGCTGACTCATTCCGGGCGACAGACTTCCCGGAGTCCATCACTCGAGTCGTAAGGGAGGGGGAATCAGTATGCCTTTGCTGCCTCATCCCCTGCGGCGGCTGTGGAGTGGTCAGAGATGGGACAGTTCCTCTATCCATCGGCTGGCTGGTAGGTTGCCGTGGTGGCAACAGGCGGACCGGCCTTTCCCGCTCTTTGATTTATGAGCAGGCCTTCCCTCCCATCCTGTGGTACTGGTTTTCGCGGCGACACAGCACAACGCGGGGCAGCCGGAACACTGCGCCGCTTTATTGTGGGCTGACCACAACTGACGTCCCCGGTCGCTGCGGCGCCGCGCAGAGCCCTCATGGCCCGCTTCAAGGCATCGGAAGCACCTCAGAGGTGAGGCTCCACCGGCTGACCGCGGACGCCACCCAGGATACCATAAGGCGCCGTCGGCTTATACACCTTTTGGCAGCAGCCACGGGCACCGGTTAGGCCATCCAAAGGCCTGCGGGATACCGCAGGATCTCGCTACACTTCACAGCTTCCTTGGGACCAGCGCCAGCCTTTGTCACGACGCCACTCGCTTCCTCTGCTGTGGCAGTCATCAGACCGGAGACCTTGATCTCCAGCAGTCTTCGCCGGTCTGGATACCCTCAACTTGCCCGCCTTTGCTAGCACTTCGCTCAGTTTTTTAGCGGGGCGTCCCGCTTATTTTGTCGCTGTCTGCGCCAGGAGTTTCGAACATTCAGGCCCCGTGGCGCAGATGCGAAAACACATTTCGGTTATACCGAGGAGGCCAGGTTGATCTTAGCCTTCGCCTCAGTAATAACCTCGATATGGTGACGCCCGCCGCCGAAGCCTCGGCTCTAGGGTCACCACCACTGCAGAGGATCTCGGGTGGCGAATTTTCACCGCCTTCTTTGCGGGTTTGCCCAACACTCTTTGACCTTCCCCTTGCTTTTCAGGCCCTTCCTCACCACCGTAGTCACGGTACGTCCGGTGGACTGTGGTGCTTTCGAGTAACAGAGGATGGGCCTCAGCTGCTCGTCTTCTGACTCCGCTTCTCGAAGGCCAGCTCCGCTTTGAATTGTTTCTGGGCAGCAGCACCTTGCGAAACAGCGTTTAACATAGCCGCCTTGACAGGCGGTTTTTGCGACAACCGGTGCCTGGAGCGAGTGCAGGGCAGGACGTGGGACTGGGCACTGCCTCCGGTCTCCTATCCGCCGCCAGTGGAGGGCGAAGGCGCTTCGGAGCAGGAGACGATCCTCCAGCGCCACCCGAACCTGGCGCTGATCGGTAATCCCTACCTGGTCAATGATAGAACGCACAACTCCTCCTTCCCGCTCCCTCGATATTGTTGGCTTGGGCGCGTCATCTGCATCCGCAAGGTATGCCACCTCCTTCCTCAACTCCGACACCTCGCCTTGGAGGCGAAGCACGTTGTCCGCCACCGCTTCGTCGTCTCCTCTGAGGTGGCGGCGCTGCAGAGTCTTAGTGGTCTGCCTAACGGTCTCTGCAGCCTCCTTCAGCGCCTTCACTTTAGATGCCCTTCAGGTTCTTAGACCTTGTGGCCACCATGGAGATGACGCCGACGCTGTCCTCAATCCTCTTTTGTAGCTCCGATGCCGGCTCGAAGTCGTCATCGTTCGATGTCGACTCCGACAGGGTTGATAGCCTGCCGGCACAGGCTGACGAGACGACGCGGCGCGTCCGCCTCCGCCTCAACCTCTCCTCCTCCCCTCCTGGCTTCTACCAGCGCCATTTTGGCCTGGAGCCAGTCCATCACTCGCCCGTTGTCGGAGGTCGCCCTCGACCTCTCTTGGCCCGAATGGTGTGCCTGGCTCTTCCTCCATTTTGGCCCGTTACTTGACCTCCGCTGATTACTGCGTCCTTAGAAGGACGTTTCTTGGTTTCGTTCTCCGTTCGTTGAATGACTCTACGCTGAGCATAGAGTCACTCGTGTCATCATCGCTATCAATTTCCCTCATGCATTTTGTTGGTTTCGAATTTTCCATATTTGTTCCCACGATTATAGGACGAAGTAAAGGTCGATCTCTGGGTGACGCCTGTTCCAGAGACAAGGCTACATACTGTGGGGTCGCCTGGTACCCACAGGTTTTCAAGACTTCGCCGTCTTCGGATTTTTATAGAGTGTTTACTCCTCGCGGGCCGTGGCTAAGGCAAGCCCTCCGCCCGCACTTCGACGTACCCCATTATCGTCAACACTGGGGTCTTTGACGAAAGTACAGCGGGTTACGGCGCGCTGGGAGAGCCGACGTACCCTTGAAGTTTTGGATTTGGGTTGAGTGCCCGGTGGCATGTGGAGTGCACACCGAGCCCGTCCTCTACTATGAGCATTAGGCACTGGAAACGCTATATCGTCACCAGTTCCTAATACTCATCATCATTTGTTGCCTTTCCCCGGATACAGAAATCATGGGAAAATGCAACCTCCCCACAACGCCTCTCGACGGTTGAGTGCCTGGCGGCAGTAATAGCGCACACCGAGCTCGTCCCCACACTGTGAACATTAGGCACTGCCAACGACGTATCGCCACCAGTTCCCACGTAATACCTTCTCATTTGTTGCCTTTCCCCGGATACTTTGATCAAGGAGAAATGCAACTTAATTCGGCGCATTGGGCACTGAGAACGACGTATCGTTACCAGTTCCCAATGCGCAATTATCGGTCGGTTGCCTTCTCCCTCCGGATACCGGGAAATCAAGAGAAATGCAACACCCCAGCCACCTGCTGTGCCCTCCGGCTTATCAGAGAGGGACACGCAGAGCAGCTATCCCCTGTCAGAACATTCGCCACTGGCAACAACGTATCATCACCAGTGCCCAGGGTGCATGCCTGGCTCGGCGTTGCCTTCCCCGGATACAATAGTATCAAAGGGAAATTCAACGACCAGGCACTCGGAGGAGGTTTCTGGACGTGGCACCCCACCCCAACCCAACCTAACCTAACCTAACCTTTTTTAGCGGGAAATGTGTTTGCTGCATACCGCCCCGCGGGACGAGGGCGGGTTATGTCGGACTCCGCACCGACTAAAACCCCACGGTGGTCGCCAATTAACGCTCGCGAGGGGTCGCGGGATCTCCGTTAGGAACGCAAACTGCAACCCCCTGCGCTTCGCTGGGATAGCTCCGTCCTGGGCGTGCGTGAAGATCGCACCCCAGAACCTCATTACGGAACTATCACGACGACACGGTACCACGTCGTGCCGTCGTCCTCCCCGGGGTCGCTCATATTGACGGCCGGAGCCCCACCTGATCGTCAGCGACCTGTAGGGCCCTGCTTACGGTAGGGGATCACCGATAGGAGGGCCGTGTGACGGCGCGAGCGCTGCGTCGGCCCTGTCTCCGAGCAGGATCGGTCCTCTCTGTCCTGCTCGGTATTCTCCTTTCGGACATTACGGTCTCGCAGGAAGGAGGCTACGGCCCTCTCCACGCCGATTCCCGCGCAGCATCGCCGACACGACTGCTGGCAGGGACAGGTTCCGTCTGGATGCATCGACCAAGACCTCGCCGCTCGGCTTCCCACGCCGGGCAGCGGCGAGCGTGCGATGCGGAGTCTTTGTCGTTGCCGCCAGCGGAAGCAATTCGCCGTCGTCTTCGCGATCGATCCTACACAGGTAATCACCGAAGCAACCGTGCCCGGTGATCACCTGCGTAAGTCTGTAGAGTCTTCTCCTCGTCGCTGCATCCAGCTTCGAAGACCGGCAGGACGCCTGACGACGCGTTGCGCGCATACCGTTCGCGGAGCCTTGCGCGCCACGAAGTCGCGAATGCGATACGTCGTTCCTGCCGTTTTACCGCCTCGGAGCAGCTTCTTCTGGCTCTCGTTAATACCGCCTGGCGTAGGACGCGAATCCGGTGATACACCCCGCGTCCATGTCCGCTGCCAGTATATTATCCAGAGGTGGAAAGCGAGCCAGATCGTCGTTCGCCTCAAACGATACCGTGCGGTATCCGGCCAGACCTGTATGGCTATCCTCCTGACGCTGTAGATTTTCGTCCTACAGCGTCGGATGGCCAGCCTCTTTCGCCCAGATGGCGCCCCGTACAAGGCTACGTGGATCGTACGACCCCAGCGTAGGAGTGCAGGATTCCTCACTCGGTCCCCTGATGAAGCAGTAGCCTTCGTGCATAGCACCCGCTACCCTTCGATCCGGGGACCAGGCGTCGGAAATGCTCTTCGAAGCTCCCCAGTGATCATCCCAGCGAGGTCGCCTAGGGTACTTCATGTACCGCCCCACTCTGACTTCGACTCACTCTACTCGACGCATCGAGAGTCGGGTGGTTCCTCGCTGCGCGGCAGCTTAGGAACCATAGCGCCTCGGTCTTGTGAGGCGCCATCCCTCCAGTCCCAACTCGTGACTTTATGACGACGATTTCCGCCCCAAGCTCGGCGAGTCTTTGGTCTCCCTTCCTGAAGCGGAGTCCCCGCTGGCGATCATCTCAACGTGTCGTCAGCATAACAGACGACATTAACGCTAGCGGGGAGTTTCATGACTCTGCAGAACAGAGTCGTAGGCGATTCCACAGCAACGGGCCCAAAACCGACTGAACCCTACACTGGATCTCCTCCGGATCCTCGTACTGTCTCGTCCGTACAAGATGTACCTGTCGCGCAAGTAGTCCGCGATCACGCCTTTGCAGGTAGGGGGAACACCATGGTGTACGAGTCCCTTAATCGCGTCCCAGGGCAGGAAGCCAGTTGCCAAGATTCTATCGCCAACGCCACTCCGCCCTCGGGACACAGCCTGCCCGATAGGGAGCGACGCGCAGGACCGCGTCGATGGTTGAACGCTCCCGTCGGAAACCGAACTGGTTTTCGGCGAGATCGGGACCGACACGCGACAGATGCCTGTTGAGACGGGCGGCAAGAATTCTCTCAACAACTCTTGCCAGCCTCGTCCAACAGGCATATGGGATCGGTACGCAGAGGAGCACCTGCGACTTGTCGCCAGTTCTTCAAGAGGACCATTCGCCTTCCCTTCCAGGCCCTAGGGAACGAGGTTACGGGAGGCAGCTGGTGAACAGCTGCCTCAGCCTGTTCCCGAGGGTAGCCAGACTCAACACCCAGACCCGGCCGGGAATTCGTCAGGTCCCGGCGCGCGGTGTTCCGGCCTCCTCAAGCGGCTCCACGGTCGGTCCAGCTCTCCCAGGCGGTCACCCCCATTTCTTCAATTCCAATGACACGAAGATTGGGGTAGACTGAGGGATTTGACTGACCTCCGGAAAGAGCGAGCTAATCACTCTTCCCAAGCAGGCCGGATCGAGAAAGCTTCTGTCACCGGGGCGTCCAAGGACGGAGCTTCCTAGCACCATCCTGTACGGACGCCCCCACGGATCCTCGTCGAGTCCTCCAGGAGCTCTCTCTCCAGGACTGAGACCTGGCGTTGCAGAGATAGCTGTCTGCAACGCCTTCGTGGCCGCTCTCGATACGCCCTGTAGAGTCTGGCCATTCTCACTCGGAGCTCGCCTTCGCCTCCTTTCTTCTGTACTGGCGGCGGTTCCGCAAGCAGATCGCCTGCAGCTCCGCGATCTCTGCCGACCACCAGTACACCGCCCTGCGCTTGGCGACTGGTCCGGGGGCATCGACGCGTCACAAATACGCGTCATCGTGTCCCGGAACCAGTTCGCTTCCACTTCCGGATCGGACGGAACCTCTTCGGCGCTTTCTGGCCATATTGCAACGTTGGCGCGCCCCGGAGCAAGTCTCTCGGTCTAGCCGCTTGAGACACCAACGTCGCGTGTGACTGCCCTCTCGGCGGCTGGTGACAGTGTCGGGGCGGCGGATTGCAAGATCGAATAAAATATGGCGGTGGTCGGATAACGTGACCACCTCCTCTGCAACCTGCCAACCCGACAACATGCGCATCGCAGCGGAGTCGCCCGCGTAAGATCCACGACCGACTCCCCTGCCACCGCACGCATTGCAAAGCATGGACTTCGATTTGCCAATCGGAGGTCCAATCCAGCCGCCCATTCCATCACCGTCTCTCCCTTCGGATCGTCGCTGGATTCCCCCACGCCCTGGAGTGGGCGCGCCAGTTCCCCAGATTACCGACGGACGAGGGAGTGCACCTGCGAATGCAGAGTGCCACCCGTCCAGCCACCTCGTAGTCGGCGAGGACCTCGCGGGAGAGACGTAGCAGCCAACTATGGCCAGGGTGCCCCATTGCACTGCAACAAAGCCCCGGACCCTTCCTAATAGGGAGCAGGTGACACTTCCACCCCCAGCAGATCGCTACGGAACTCCAGCTCATCGCCGAACCAGTGAGGGTGGTCCGGCACGGCATAGGGGCTCCAAGACGCCGCCAGAGCAACCCGGCACTCCGCAATGGTCTGCATAACAAATGCTGAGCATTGCGGCAGTGGTTCAGGCTGTCGAAGGACCCGAGGGGTGCGAAGAGGCCTACGCGACTTCCATTCCCGAGCTGGTGCTCGGGTTGCGGCTGTGCCGCTGAACTGCCATTGCCAGGGAGGCAGGAGGACTCCCGTCCTTCCTACCTTCTTCCGTGGTGGGGCGCACCCTTACCAAGACGATGGCTGAGGGCAGCCCCAGGTCCGAGCACAGTGGACATTTGAGTGCAGGGGCTCTGCACTCCTGGCCCTGTGCCCGGTCTCCCCACAAGCGTAGCAACGCGTGCCCGATTTACCTGGTTAGGCACCTTACCGCCACGTGTCCCTTTTCCAGGCACTGTAGCGTGCATGGCCTGGTTCTAACCGCTCTTACCCGAGCAGAACTTCCCAGCCCACGCGTCCGGCGGTCACCAACTTGTGCATTGCTGCCGCGGGGTACCGCACCCAGCACGTGCCCAACGTGATGGGTGTTCGGTGGACCTTCCGACCTTAATGTCGTCCACCGAACACCTCCAGCCTTAGCCACAGCTGCTGCGACCTTCGCTCGGGCTGACGGCATCGTCGAGGTCCTTCACCTTTACCGCGTCGCCCGACTTGACCGGGCGGCCACCCGACATCCATCCCCGAAAGGACTCACGCATTTTGCCGCGAGACCGTCCGCCCTCGAACTGCTCGGGACCGCTGATCTCCAAGAGGAGACCACCGGTCACAGTTCGTTTTGGCGAACAGTCTCGATGCCGATGTCCGCCAGCTTTATTTTCGACTTGGCCACTTCCATCACTTTTGCATAAGATGTGGAGGAGCCA
>JAGSMU010000799.1:0-12000 GCA_029286865.1 Teinopalpus imperialis | reverse complement strand
GTCGGCAGCGTCACTTGGCCACTTCCATCACTTTTGCATAAGATGTGGAGGAGCCAGTCGGCAGCGTCACCGTCACGGCAACACAAAGATATAGGTGGTTAGGGTTAGGTTAGGTTACAAAATCAGCACGAAAACGAAGATGAAAGTAAATTTTACAAATGGAATAAAAATTACGTAATTATGAAACTAAAAATAACTGATTACAACTAGATTCAGGAAATGGCCTAAATGCGGCGCAGGATGACTGTCTAACGATTACACTGAACAAATGCTACAACAAAACCAATTTGGAATGCTTAAGACTCTAATACAATAAAGATATAGGTGGTTAGGGTTAGGTTAGGTTAGTTAGTTAGGTAGAGTGCTTGGGAGCGCTCGTAGAGGCAAGATTGGCGGCCTCGAGGCAAAGATCTTTCCGGAGAGGAGCGCAACCCGGCCTCCCCTTTAGAGTGAGGCCCGGAAACCTTCCGCGAGTGTAGTGCAACGCTGCCACTTCAATCCGCAGCCGGTGCAGAGGAGGCACTGCCGCACTCGCGGGAAGTCGACGAAGAAGGGGAAGAAGCCCCACCCTCCAGTGGCCGAGTTGCCTCCAGTGGCGACTCCTGACGACGCGGGCCACAATTATGACAGAAGTGCCCGCAAGCACGTCATGGGCACACAGGTAGCCAAAAAGGCAAAGCCCAAGGCCCAGCAGCCAGCGGCGCCTGTTCCACCCAAGGGCAAAGCTAAGGGGTTAAGGCTCCAAACGCATCCCGTCCTCGGCTGCCGTGACGGTTACGTTGCCGACTGGCTCCTCCAGCATTAATTATGCGAAAGTAATGGAGGTGGCCAAGTCGAAGATCAGGCTGGCGGATATCGGCACGAGACTGTTCGCCAAAACGAGCTGTGACTGGTGGTCTTCTGCTGGAGATCAGCGGTCCCGAGTGCAGTTCGAGGGCACGGTCTCGCGGCAAAATGCGTGAGGTCCTTCCGGAGATGGATGTCCGAATTAGCCGCCCGGTTAAGCCGGACGACATCCGCGTGAAGGGACCTCGACGATGCCGGCCAGCCCGGAGCGAAGTCGCGGCGGCAGTGGCTAAGGCTGGAGGGCAAGTTCCGGTGACGACGTTGTCGGAGAGGTCCACCGAACACCCAGCGCGCTTGGGCACGTGCTGGGTGCGGTGCCCGCGGCAGCGGTGCACAGCCAGACCGCCGGACGCGTATGCGGGCTTCGGGATCTTGCCTGGTGAGAGCTGTTGAACCCAGGCCCATGCACTGCTTCCGGTGCCTGAAAAAAGGGACACGGGCAGTAGGTGTCCTAACCAGGTGAACCGGAGCACGCGCTGCTACGCTTGTGCGGAGACCGGGCGGCTGCGGAGGCAGAGCAACTGCACTCAAATGTCCACTGTGCTCGGACTCGGGGCCGCCCTCAAACCATCGTCTGGGTAAGAGGTGCGCCCCACCACAGAAGAGAGGTAGGGCGACAAGGAGAGTCCTCCTGCCTCCACAAGCGCGGCAGTCCCGGCGGCACCAGCCGCGTGTCCCCGAGCACTAGCTCGCATGGAGGTGGCTTAGGGTTGCCCACACCCCTCAAGGTCCTCCAGAGTAATCCTGTCGCAATACTCAGCATTTGATTATGCAGACCATTGCGGAGTGGGGGGTTGCTCTGGCAGCAGTGGCGGAGCCCTATGCCGTGCCGGACCACCCGCTGGTTCGGTGATGAGCTGGGTTCCGTGGCGATCTTACTGGGGTGGAGAGGGTGTCCCACCCCGTTCCCTATTGGGAAGGGGTCAGGGCTTCGTTGCAGTGCAATGGGGCACCCTGGCCATAGTTGGCTGCTACGTCTCCCGCGAGGTCACTCGCCGAATCACGAGCTGTACCTGGATGAGGTACCTGCGTTCGCAGGTGCTCTCGTCCTTCGATTGTCCTGAGACTTCAACGCCCACTCCAGGGCGTGGGGAATCCCAGCGACAGTCCGAAGGAGACGGTGATGGAATGGGCGGCTGATTCGACTCCGATTGGCAAATCGGGGTCCTGGGCACGCGTGCGGTGGCAGGGGAGTCGGTCGTGGATCTTACATGGGCGACTCCTGCCGCGATGCGCGCTGTCGGGCTGGCGGGTTGCAGAGGAGGAGGTGGTCACGCTGGTCCGACCACCGCCATATTTTATCTTCGATCTTGCACCCGCCGCCCCGACGCTGACACCAGCCGCCGAGAAGGCAGTCACACGCGACGTTGCGCTCCCGGGCGGCTGCACGGAGATTTGCCTTTTCCTCGGCCGCCGCCAACGCCGCGATATGGCCAGAAAGCGCCGAAGAGGTTCCGTCCGATCCGAAGTGGAAGGAACTGGTTCCGGGGATAATGCATGACGCGTATTTGTGACGCGTCGATGCCCCTGGACCGGTCGCCCTAAGCGCGGGCGGTGTACTGCGGTCGGCAGAGACCGCGGAGCTGCGAGCGATCTGCTTGCGGAGCCGCCGCCAGTACACCACAGAGCCCAGCGAGCGCGAAGGCGAGCTCCGAGGAGGAGATAGCCAGACTCTACGAGGTGTATCGATGGTGCCACGAAGGCGTTGCAGGCAGCCATCTGCAACGCCAGGTCTCGGTCCTGGAGAGAGCCCTGGAGGGACTCAACGAGGATCCGTGGGGCGTCCGTACAGGATGGTGCTAGGAAAGCTCCGTCCTTGACGCCCCTGGTGACGGAAAACTCTCGATCCGCCCTTTGGGAAGAGTGATTAGCCTGCTCTTTCCGGAGGGTCGGTCAATCCTCGGTCTACCCCTAAATCTTCGTGTCATTGGTGTGACGAAATGGGGTGACCGCACAGGAGCTGGACCGAGCCGTGTGCCGCTGGAGAGGCAGGAACACGCGCCGGGACCCGACGGGACTCCCGGCCGGGCCCTGCGCTGAAGCCCGCACCTCGGAACAGGCTGAGGCAGCTGTTCACCAGCCGCTTCCTGCAACTCCTCGTTCCCTAGGGGCCTGAAGGAGGCCCGACTGGTCCCTTCTTGAAGAAGGCAGACAGAGTCGCAGATTCTCCTCTGCGTACCGTCCCATATGCCTGACGAGGCCGGCGTTATTCGAGAGAATTTTGCCGCCCGTCTCAACGGGCATCTGTCGCGTGTCGGTCCTGATCTCGCCGGTCCTGTTTGGTTTCCGGACGGAGCCAGCCCCACCATCGCGACGCGGTGATGCGTCCGCTCCCCTGTTGAGCAGGCTGTGTCCTGGTGGCGGCGTTGGCGATAAATATTTTGATATCGCCGTAACGCCCCTTTAATTCCCCTGCCCCGACGCGATGGGGGACTTGTACACCATGAAAATCTCCCTACTCAGACGGCGGATCGCGGACTACGGTGCTGACAGGTACATCTGTAATGTGGACCGAGACGCGTACTATGGATCCGGAGGGATCCAGCGCGGGTTCCAGGGTCGGTTTTAAAATTCGTTACTGTGAATCTCGCCTACGACTCTGTTCCTGCGAGTCGAGCTCCCGGCGCTATCGTCGTTCGTTACGCTGACGACACGTTGGTGGTCGCCAGTGGGGACTCCTTCGAGAGGGCCAAGGAGCTCGCCGAGCTTGGGGCGAAATCGCCGTCGCCAAAGTCCACGAGTTGATTGAGGTGGCGCCTCACAAGACCGAGGCGCTATAACGTAAACCGCGCTCTTCGCGGAGCAGGGAAACCACCCGACTCGTGCGTCCGAGTAGGTGGAGTTCGAAGTCAGAGTGGGGCGGTACATGAAGTACCTGGGCCTCACTCTGACAGTCGCTGGGGCTTCGAAGAGCATTTCGATGCCTGGTCCCCGGATCGAGGGTAGCGGTGCTATGCACAGACTGCTGCCCAATCTCGGGGACTGAGGGAGGAAAGCCCGCCTCTATGCCGGGGTCGTACGATCCGTAAAGCCCTGTACGGGCGCCCGTTCAAGAAAGAGGGTTGGTTATCCGACGCTGTAGGACTAAGATCTACAGCGTCCAGCGTAGGATGGCCATACGGGTCGTACGATATTACCGACGTACGCCGAGGAAGATAATCCCGGCTCGCTTCCACCTCCTTGATATTTGAGCGGACATGGACGCGCGAGGGTGTATCACCGAATTCGCGTCCTACGCCAGAGCGGTGGTGGCGAGCCAGAAGAGGCGCTCGAGGCGGCAAAACGGCAGGAACGACGTATCGCATTCGTGACGTGGCGATGCGGCTCCGCGAGGAGCACTATAAAACGCCGCCGGAGCATTCCTCGCCGGTCTTCGGCCTGATGCAGCGACGAGGAGGAAGACTCACCTACAGACTTGAGCGCAGGTGATCACCGGGCACGGTTGTTTCGGTGATTACCTGTAAGATCGGTCGCGAGGCGACGCTTAAACGGCTTCCACTGTGGCGGTAACGACCAAGACCCGCATCGCACATCGCCGCCGCTTGCCCGGCGTGGGATGCCGAGCGGCGGGTCTTGGTCGGTCACATCGACGGAACCTCCGTCCCCTCGCCAGCAGTCGTCGGCGATGCTGCGCGGGGAATCGGCGTGAGGGCCGTAGCCCTTCTGCGAGACCGTACGGTGGTCCGAAAGGAGGCTGCCGAGCGGGACAGAGAGAGGACCTGATCCTGTTTGGAGATTTGGGTTGACGCGCTCGCGCGCCTCGTCACGGCCCTCCCGGTGATCCCTACCGTAAACGGGGCCCTGGCTGGGTCGCCGACGATCGGAGTGGGGGTCTGACCGTCCGCATGAGCGACCCCGAGGAGGACGACGGCACGACGTGGTACCGTGTCGTCGGATAGTTCCGCGAGGGTTCTGGGGGTGCGATCTTCTCGCACGCCCCCGGACGGGCTATCCCAGCGAAGCGCAGGGGGTTGCGGCTGCGTTCCTTACGGAGATCCCGCGACCCTTCGCGAGCGTTGGTATGACCACACCATGGGTTTAGTCGGTGCGATCCGACATAACTCCATCCTTGCCCCCGCAGGGTGGGTATGCGTAGGCATTTCCCCATGTAAAAAAAAAAAAAAAAAAAAAAAGGTTAGGTTAGGTAAGGCGTAGTTACAAAATGGGCAATGAAAAACGAAGACATGAAAATTTTACAAATGAATAAAATTTCCAGCGTAATTATGAAATTAAAATAACTGATTACAACAAGACTAGAAATGGCCTGTAAAATGCGGCGCAGGATGACTGTCCAACGATTACACTGAACAAATGCTACAACAAAACCAATTTGGAATGCTTAAGACTCTAATACACAAAGATATAGGTGGGTTAGGCTAGGTTAGGATGGGCTAGGTTAGGTTAGGTTAGGTAACAACCCCCGTGGGGGCGCCCTCGTACAGGATGGTGCTAGGAAAGCTCTGGTCCTTGACGCCCCCGGTGACGGAAACTCGATCCGGCCCTCTTGGGAAGAGTGATTAGCTCGCTCTTTCCGGAGTGGTCGGTCGGTTCTCGGTCTACCCCCAATCTTCGTGTCATTGGTGTGACGAAATGGGGTGACCGCACAGGAGCTGACCGAGCCGTGTGCCGCTTGAGAGGCAGGAAGGCGCCGGGACCCGACGGAATTCCCGGCCGGGTCTGGGTGTTGAGTTCATTACCCTCGAATAACAGGCTGAGGCAGCTTCGTTCACCAGCTGCCTCCCGTAACTCCTCGTTCCCTAGGGTTCGGAAGGAGGCCCGACTGGTCCTTCTGAAGAAGGCAGACAGAGTCGCAGATTCTCCCTCTGCGTACCGTCCCATATACCTGTTGACGAGAGGCTGGCAAGGTCTGAGAGAATTTCGCCGCCCGCCCCTAACGGGCATCTGTCGCGTGTCCTGATCTCGCCGAAAACCAAAGTCTGCCTCCGACGGAAAGCAGTTCCACCATCGACGCGGTTCTGCGCGTCCGCTCCCTGTCGGAGTTGCGCTGTGTCCCGGCGGCGTGGCGTTGGCGATAAATATTGATATCAACGCCTTTAATTCCCTGCCCGGATGATAAGGGGGACTTGTACACCATGGTGTTCCCCCTACCTGCACGGCGTGATCGCGGACTACTGCGCGACAGGTACATCTTGTACGTGGACCGAGACGGTACGAGGATCCGGAGGAGATCCAGTGTGGGGGTTCCACAGGGGCCTGGCCTGGGGCCCGTTACTGCGGGAATCTCGTCATTGACTCGCCCTGCGAGTCGAGCCCGCCGGCGTATATGTCGTTCGCCGCTGACACGCTGGTGTCGCCAGCGGGGACCTTCGAGAGGGTGGGCCAGAGCTCGCCTGTTTCTGGGCGGAAATCGTCGTCGCCAAAGTCCACGAGCGCTGGGACTGGAGGTAGCGCCTCACAAGACCGAGGCGCCATGGTTCCACGCTGCAAACTGCCGCGGAGCAGGAACCACCCGACTCGTGCGTCCGAGTAGGTGGGTCTGGAAGCTCAGAGTGGGCGGTACAGGCTACCTGGGCCTCACTCTGACAGTCGCCAGGCTCGAAGAGCATTTCGATGCCTGGTCCCCGGATCGAGAGGGTAGCGGGTGCTAAGTGCACAGACTGCTGCCCAATCTCGGGACCTGAGGGAGGAAGTTCGCCGCCCTATTCCGGGGTCGCCGGATCCGTAGCTCTTATGGTAATGGGCGCCCGTCTGGCGAAGAGGTTGGAGCCAACCGGACGCTGCAGGGACGAAAATCTACAGCGTCCAGCGTAGGATGGCCATACGGGTCGTACGAGGATACCGGACGGTATCGTTTGAGGCGCAGGATAACTTGGCCTCGCTTTCCACCTTCTGATATACTGGCGGACATGACGCGAGGGTGTATCACCGAATTCCCGCGTCCTACGCCAGAGCGGTGGTGGCGAGCCAGAAGAGGCGCTCGAGGCGGTAAAACGGCAGGAACGACGTATCGCATTCGCGACGTGGCGCGCAAGGCTCCGCGAGGAGCACTATGTGCTGCCCGCCGTCGGAGCATTCCTGCCGGTCTTCGAAGCCCGGATGCAGCGACGAGGAGGAAGACTCACCTACAGACTTACACAAGTAGTGATCACCGGGCACGGTTGCTTCCGGTGATTACCTGTGTAAGAAGATCGGTCGCGAGGCGACGGCGATCACTTCCACTGTGGCAACGACCAAGACTCCGCATCGCACACGCTTCGCCGCTTGCCCGGCATGGGAAGCCGAGCGGCGGCCCTGGTCGGTCACATCGGATCGGAACCTGTCCCTGCCAGCAGTCGTGCTCGGCGATGCTGCGCGGGGAATCGGCGGGAGGGGCCGTAGCCTCCTTCTGGCAGACCGTAATGGTCCGAAAGCGAGGCTGCCGAGCGGGATAGGCAGAGACCCGATCCCGCTCGAAGACGGGCAGACGTGCTGGCGCTAGCGCGCCCCGTCACGGCCCTCCCGGTGATCCCCCTACCGTAAACGGGGCCCTACGGGTCGCCAGACGATCGGAGTGGGGGCCTGACCGTCCAGGTAGCACAGCGACCCCGAGGAGGATGACGGCACGACGCGGCACCGTGTCGTCGTGATAGTTCCGCGAGGGTCTCTGGGGTGCGATTCCTCGCACGCCCCCGGGACGGGCTATCCCAGCGAAGCGCAGGGGGTTGCGGCTGGTGTTCCTTACGGAGATCCCAAGCACCCTTCGCGAGCGTTGGTGGCGACCACTCATGGGGTTTTTAGCCGGTGCGAGTCCGACATAACGCATCCTGTTCTGCGCAGGGGTGGGTATGCGTGCAGGCATTCCCCATGCAAAAGGTAACAACCCCCGAAGGGCTCCCCGCTTTGTCGTAGCGGGGTTTAGGCAACCGTGGCTTGGTCACCCACGGTGAAGCCAAGAGGAATTCCAAATGGCCGGCCCATGGGCGCTCTGTGGCCGGCTCCGAGGAGGCTGCTCCGGGTGGGCTCCGGGTAACGACCGCCTCGGAAGCGTGTCGGTGGACTGCTGGGGCGGAAGTGCGGAGCGCAGCCTCTCCCCGCCCCTCAGTAGCCGAGGGAGTCGCGGAGGGAGAGGAGGTCGGTATTGCGTTGCCACTCCTTATCCTCCGCGACTCAAGTGGGGTCGCACCGCATGATGCGGCTGTGGTGGGGCCGCGGGGAAGAGGAGTGTCGGCGTTTCGTTGCCGCTCTCTCCTGTCCTCCGCGGCCGAACATCGGTTGGCGGTGGAGCCGCAGACCAGATCTGCCGCAGGGGCTGGGTTGGCTTAGTGCTTTCCCCTGGCCCCCATGGCTCTGGAGGCGGACCGGGGAGTCCGGTTTCCCATCTACAGAGGAGGCCGATTGGAGTGGGCGCGTCCGTGTTCCGGCGCGCCCTGCCTGGAGGGGTGGAGAGGGAGATGTCCCCCGGGAGAAGGCCGGTTTGCCGGCCAGCGCAGGCGGGGTCGCGGAGGTGTGCGAAAGCGTTCCCGTGGCCCCGCCATGCGACGAAGGTGGAACACCATGGGGTTTTAGTCGGTGCGAGTCCGACATAACTCCACCCTTGCCCCGCAGGTGGTATGCGTAGGCATTTCCCCACAAAAAAGGTTAGGTAACAAAATCAGTCCCCCCGAAGGGTTCTCGCTTTGTCGTAAAGCGGGAAGTTTAGTAACCGTGGTTTGGTCACCCACGGTGAAGGCTGCTAAGAGGAACCCAAATGGTCGGCCTAAGGCGCTCTTGAGGTCGGCCTGAGGTGGCTGCCCGGGTGGGCTCTTTGTGAGCCAACCTCGATGCGTGTCGGTGGACTGCTGGGGGCGGATGTGGCGGAGCGAGGCCGCCTCTTCCTGCCCCCGCCAGTAGCCGAGGCGGGAGTGGAGGAGAGGAGTGTCGGTGTTTCGTTGCCGCTCTCCTATCCGCGACCAAGGTCGCACCGCGTGATGCGGCTGTGGTGGGGCCGCGGGGAAGAGGAGTGTCGGTGTTTCGTTGCCGCTATCCCTATCCTCCGCGGCCGAACATCGGTCGGCGGTGGAGCCGCAAACCAGATCCGCCGCAGGGGGCTGGGTTGGCTTAGTGCTTTCCTGGCCCCTATGGCCTCTGGGGGGCGGACTCGGGGGAGTCCGTTTCCCACCTACAGAGGAGGCCGAGATGGAAGGCGCGTCCGTGTTCCGGCGCGCCTTGCAGGAGAGGGGTGGAGAGGGGGATGTCCTCCCCCCGAAGGAGGGGCCGGCTTGCCGGCCAGCGCAGGCGGGGTCGCGGAGGTGTGCGAAGGCGTTCCCGTGGCCCCGCCATACGCGACGAAGGTGGAACACCATGGGGTTTTAGTCGGTGCGAGTCCGGAGCAGCAACTCACCCTGCTCCCCGCAGGGGTGGGTATGCGTAGGCATTTCCCATGTAAAAAAAAAAAAAAGGTAAATAAAATCAGTACGAAAACGAAGACATGAAAATTTTTACAAATGGAATAAAATTACGTAATTATGAAACTAAAAATAACTGATTACCACTAGACTAGAAATGGCCTAAATGCGGCGCAGGATGTCTGTCTAACGATTACACTGGAGCAAATGCTACAACAATAAACCAATTTGGAATGCCTAAGACTCTAATACATAAAGATATAGGTGGTTAGGTTAGTTAGGTTAGGTTAGGTTACAAAATCAGCACGAAAAACGAAGACATGAAAATTTTACAAATGGAATAAAATTACGTAATTATGAAACTAAAAATAACTGATAACAACAAGACTAGAAATGGCCTAAATGCGGCGCAGCAGGATGACTGTCCAACGATTACACTGGAACAAATGCTACAACAAAACCAATTTGAATGCTTAAGACTCTAATACATAAAGATATAGGTGGTTAGGTTAGGTTAGGTTAGGTTAGGTTAGGTTACAAAATCAGCACGAAAAACGAAGACATGAAAATTTTACAAATGGAATAAAATTACGTAATTTTGAAACTAAAAATAACTTATTAGAACTATACTAGAAATGGCATAAATGCGGCGCACGATGACTGTCTAACGATTACACTGGAACAAATGCTACAACAAAACCAATTTGAATGCTTAAGACTCCTAATACACAAAGATATAGGTGGTTAGGTTAGTTAGGTTACAAAATCAGCACGAAAAACGAAGACATGAAAATTTTACAAATGGAATAAAATTACGTAATTATGAAACTAAAAATAACTGATTACAACTAGACTAGAAATGGCCTAAATGCGGCGCAGGATGACTGTCAAACGATTACACTGAACAAATGCTACAACAAAACCAATTTGAATGCTTAAGACTCTAATACACAAAGATATAGGTGGTTAGGGTTAGGTTAGGTTAGGTTAGGTTAGGTAAGGTTAGGTTACAAAATGGGCACGAAAAACGAAGACATGAAAATTTTTACAAATGCAATAAAATTACGTAATTATGAAACTAAAAATAACTGATTACAACAAGACTAGAAATGGCCTAAATGCGGCGCAGGATGACTGTCCAACGATTACACTGAACAAATGCTACAACAAAAAACCAATTTGGAATGCTTAAGACTCTAATACACAAAGATATAGGTGGTTAGGGTTAGGTTAGGATAGGTTAGGTTAGGTTAGGTTAGGTAACAAAATCAGTACGAAAAACGAAGACATGAAAATTTTTACAAATGGAATATAATTACGTAATTTTGAAACTAAAAATAACTGATTACCACTAGACTAGAAATGGCCTAAATGCGGCGCAGGATGTCTGTCTAACGATTACACTGAGCAAATGCTACAACAATAAACCAATTTGGAATGCCTTAGACTCTAATACACAAAGATATAGGTGGTTAGGGTTAGGTTAGGTTAGGTTAGGTTAGGTTACAAAATCAGCACGAAAAACGAAGACATGAAAATTTTTACAAATGGAATAAAATTACGTAATTATGAAACTAAAAATAACTGATAACAACAAGATCAGAAAATGACTAAATGCGGCGCAGGATGACTGTCCAACGATTACACTGGAACAAATGCTACAACAAAACCAATTTGGAATGCTTAAGACTCTAATACATAAAGATATAGGTGGCTAGGTTAGGTTAGGATAGGTTAGGTTAGGTTAGGTTACAAAAATCAAAGCACGAAAAAACGAAGACATGAAAATTTTTACAAATGGAATAAAATTACGTGATTATGAAACTAAAAGCAACTTATTAGAACTATACTAGAAATGCGCTAAATGCGGCGCACGATGACTGTCTAACGATTACACTGAACAAATGCTACAACAAAACCAATTTGGAATGCCTAAGACTCTAATACACAGAGATATAGGTGGTTAGGTTAGGTTAGGTTACAAAATCAGCACGAAAAACGAAGACATGAAAATTTTTACAAATGGAATAAAATTACGTAATTATGAAACCTGCAACAACTGATTACAACTAGACTAGAAATGGCCTAAATGCGGCGCAGGATGACTGTCTAATGATTACACTGAACAAATGCTACAACAAAACCAATTTGGAATGCTTAAGACTCTAATACACACAAAGATATAGGTGGTTAGGGTTAGGTTAGGTTAGGTTAGGTTAGGTTAGGTTACAAAATGGGCACGAAAAACGAAGACATGAAAATTTTTACAAATGGAATAAAATTACGTAATTATGAAACTAAAAAATAACTGATTACAACAAGATCTCGAAATGGCCTAAATGCGCGTAATGACTGTCCAACGATTACACTGAACAAATGCTACAACAAAACCAATTTGAATGCTTAAGACTCTAATACACAAAGATATAGGTGGTTAGGGTAAGGTTAGGATAGGTTAGGTTAGGTTAGGCTAGGTAACAACCAGTACGAAAACGAAGACATGAAAATTTCTACAAAATGGAATATAATTACGTAATTTTGAAACTAAAAAATAACTGATTACCACTAGACTAGAAATGGCCTTAAATGCGGAGCAGGATGTCTGTCTAACGATTACACTGAGCAAATGCTACAACAATAAACCAATTTGAATGCCTTAGACTCAACACACAAAGATATAGGTGGTTAGGGTTAGGTTAGGTTAGGTTAGGTTAGAAAATCAGCACGAAAAACGAAGACATGAAAATTTTTACAAATGGAATAAAATTACGTAATTATGAAAACTGGGTAACAACTGATTACAACTAGACTAGAAATGGCCTAAAACGCG
>JAGSMU010000798.1:0-17757 GCA_029286865.1 Teinopalpus imperialis | reverse complement strand
ACGCTTGACGAACACAGATTAGTCAAAAATTCAAATAGCGACGTGGAGCGAATAGGTAGGATATCATTTTGCTGCGGTTGTCGAGGCGAGTAATTTTCTCTCGATGCTCAAACTCTCATATATTTCGAAAATATAATTAGAACTTGTTTGATCATCTATTACATTTGCAGTATGTTAAAAATCTAAATTTTATAATATTTTCTCAGACGGTGAAGAATGAAGTTAACGTGCCATGTCTCAAGAACTTCGTCGAGATGCTGTACAGTCACACCCTCGACGCTAGCACCAAGTCGAAGCACCGTCTGGCCCTGTTTCCTCTGGTCACTTGCCTGCTGTGCGTCTCACAGAAACAGTTCTTCCTAGCCAACTGGCATTGCTTCCTTGCCATGTGTTTATCACATCTCAAGAATCGGGATCCGAAAATGTGTAGGGTGGCTCTAGGTAAGCGAAAAATACTTTGAATCTTTTTGCTTTTAATGCCTGTTAATCCGTCATACCAGCAACAGAAGGAGACAGAAATAACGAAATCTTCAATATTCCTACGCAAATTGGGTGAATATTTACGTATATGCGTTTTTCAATTCAAATATTTGCTTCGACACCGAAATTAACACCTTAATCAATAATTAAATAACTTTACTTGAAGGTTCGATATAATAATGATATTTCATCGATCTTATATCATGAATTAATTAAATACAGGTAATATGAAATAACTAATTACAAATAAAAGAAAGCCATTGGTGGCAAGGTGGTTTCATCTACATTTATTTTAATATTTTCGGTATTTTATCATTTTTGACGTGTTATGCGTTATTATTAACTTAAATATATTTTCTATTTTTGTCTTACAGAGGCGCTATATCGCCTTCTCTGGGTGTACATGATTAGAATCAAATGCGAGAGCAACTCGGCGACTCAATCCAGGCTACAAAGTATTGTCAACTCACTATTCCCGAAGGGATCGAAAGGCGTAGTCCCACGTGACACTCCGCTGAATATCTTCGTGAAAATCATCCAGTTCATTGCTCAGGAGCGATTGGATTTCGCGATGAGGGAAATTGTATTTGATTTGCTCATGGTGGGAAGACCAATCAAGATAATTATGACGCCGGAAAGGATGTCAATTGGACTTCGGGCATTTCTAGTAGTCGCAGATAGTCTTCAACAGAAAGAAGGTGAACCGCCAATGCCCAGAACCTCAGGGACACTACCCTCCGGCAACACTTTGAGAGTCAAAAAGACTTTTCTAAATAAAATGCTCACCGATGAGACGGCAAGATCAATCGGGATGAGTGCGTACTTTCCGTATGTCCGGCGGGTGCTAGTGGAAATACTGAGGGCTTTAGACGCGCACTATGGCAGGCCGCTGATGTTGACCAACACCCAAAACGTGACCAAAGAGCAGGAGATCAATACAGGAGAGAGGAAACCGAGAATAGATTTGTTTAGAACCTGCGTTGCTGCTATACCCCGGTGAGTACACACTACAAACTATTTTTTTATAATGGTTTTATTTAGTACAGTTAATATATAAATATTTTTTTAATTTTACTGTTGCATTGATTTCTTTATTCTTTAACCAATGTTACAATTATAATAGATAATCAAGACCAGGATGTTCTTGTAAGTGTAATAACACATGTGACAGAATACCTCGCCCTTTCTATACCTATATATCCATGATACATTTTCGTGACTTAGCCATGCATTTATTAACCATAAAACAAAGAAAAATTATAACAATGGAAAAAGAAAGTGTGTGTGTTTGTGTTCCGGTGTGTGTTTGATCCAGTTTATGTGTTTGTGAATGGTATTGGTGCCCCCTCTGTCCTCGACGTTCTTCTCCCACAGGGGTCGGAGTGCAGTGGTGGTGCAGCAGCAGTCTCCGCGCCAGCTTCGCAGCATCGTCGTTGTCTCCCTACTCAGCGGGCCTCCCGCTCGCGAGTCTAATTAGATAAAGCTGCAAACGTCTCTGGACCAACAGCGATAGTCACATACAAAAAAGCGCTCGTCTTAAGTAGTGCTTCGTCATATTCCTAATTTTTCGCCTATGGCTGCTTACAATTTCGTCGGTTTAATATATTAATGATAAAGTTTTGTTTACTCCGTTGTACAAATTACTTGATTGCCTTTTATAATGACGTTTACTTACTTCTTTAAAATCCACAATATCACGTCTCCTTTTTTCGAAAATGTTTTATGTAATTGCAAAACGGTGCTTGGAATATATAGCTTCTTTACCGAAACAGAGTTATTGGCATATTTTGTCCAAGTTTTCAATAGGATATCTATATGGTTTGAAATACATTTATTTAATAATATCAATATGTTAGGATTGGTTGAGCTAATGAAAAATATACTTTATTTAGTTTTTCTGGTGTTGCATGTCGCGGATATCTATTATTATTTAGAAATAAAGAGAAGAACTGAAATGCCTATATTTGTTGCCATTCCGTAACTGATTTTAAAATTGCTGTTTTGAGGAATGAAAGGAAACACCGCTATTAAAGTAAAAGTTTCGAGAAGATTCCGTGAACGCTAACATATTTCTATAATTGGATATTAGAGTTTGAATTAAATAACTTGGAAGTTTTTGCACGGACTTACTGAAATATATATATTTTCCATTAATTTCAGGTTTAATTATAATTATTCCTAATTTTTTTAAAAAAAATTATATTTATATTTTAACTTTTGTATCTGTAGATTGATTCCGGAAGGTATGAGCTCAAGTGAACTCGTAGACCTCCTTTGCCGGTTGACAGTACATATGGATGAGGAACTCCGCGGCCTCTCGTTCCAAAGTCTTCAGACCCTCATTGTCGATTTTCCGGAGTGGAGGCAGGATGTGCTTGCTGGATTTACGCAGTTCCTTGCTAAGGAAGTGCAGGTGAGATTTATTTTAAATCCTCTGTTTTGTTGTAAGAATATAAAACAGATTTTCGTTTCATTCACACAGTGCCCTAACAATATGTAGTAAAATAGTTTGTAAAGTAAAATATCTAATGTTTTACTTAAATTATAATGGAATCCTCTAAAGGATAATTATCTTTTAAAAACAGCAGTTCTATTGTATTAATCAGCTGTTCCGTCTGTTGTATTGTCCTGTAATAGGTAAATTTTACCGGTTTGCAATTATATCCTATAATTTCCTAGGGTGAATGATTAAACGTAATTTGCTGGTTAGTCCAAAAATTTAAATGGAATACTGTAAATGGTTAACAGGATACATCACCTCAACTAGTGGAGAACGGTCTCAGAATGCTTCTCCAGTTGATAACAAGCTGGAAGAATGGGGAACCCGCCACCACCCCTGCGACCGCAGCTCCAATGAAGCAGGAACCATTGATTTCTGTGGTTAGAGGAGCAGAGGCCTTAGGATTAGTAATGCTGTGTCAGTGTAAAGCGTATCCAAGGAGATTGGCTGTGCATGTTCTGAGGTAAGAAGATATCTATAATTTAATTTATATTTAATACTTTGGTATTAACTTATCAGTGAGGTTTACTCCATGTCCTTGTATTATTACTGTGACCCATATCTACTAATATCAGTAAAAGACTAATAATAATGCTGCAATGTCCTAAACCTTTAAAGGTTGAGATGGAATACCTCGTATCAAATACTCTTGTCTGCAGTTATGTCACTGTACGCATTGCCAAGATTTTACGCTATTTGACGTGACTCGCGTACTTTCCCACGTGCTACTGGGATGGGGAGCAATTACTATATACTTCAATGAATTTCTATATATAGCATTTTTTCATATCGTGTTTCTTTCTCTCAGTCACATTTCTGGTAAAAAAAAGCTATATCTTAAGGACGAGCCGTAGAGCTGGATTGCGTTTCCTGAATTGCGGAAGTTCGGGCCTCTCATTAAGTATTAGTATTAAATAGCAATATATTGCAGCTGCTTTTTTTAAGGTGAGTAAAATATACTGGAGACCCGCTTACTTATTTCGTAGGTATGTTATCTTAATTCTCAGAAGAGATAACGCTTTAGGTATACTTAGTATATTAGAGATTGATACAGGTGTGGTCTCTACGGCCAACAACAGTTGTGTGATTTCGTTTTCAACGATAAATAAATAATTATTAATTAATGACAATTAATTAATTTGTAATGATGTAATAATAAGAAAGTGCTATTCGCATTTAACCTGGGACGTAGTTCCAAATCTGATGATGGGGAAGCTACACTGTACACTGAATTTGAAAAACGGAAACATATTACAATTAGGGTCCAATGTTCAAAAGGTTATTTCCGAATTACTTTTGTTTTGTTACATTCAAATAATATGTTTTCTTGCAGAGAAATAAAATATCTTCTGGAGAAGTTGCAATTGACGCAAGACGAGCCCGCTCTGATCGACGTGGCGGACGCTCACGTGCCGTACTTTGCGGAGAAGTGCCTGCCGGTGCTACCACCCGCCGAGAAGCAGGCAATCCTGGCTGCCGGGCAGCCGGACCTCGTGTGGATCGCTGAGAGGAGCCACGCAGTCTGGACCGCCGGTAAGTTAACGTATACTTAACAATGAAGCCAAGCGCTATATATATAGAAATATAGAAACTTTTAAATCGTAATGAAAATATCAAAGAAATTCAGCCGAGCCGTGTTTCGGCCCTTTCGGGCACCCTCCGGTCAGTCGTTTTCGTCTGGTGAGCGGAGGAATCCGGAGACCTGGTATTTCTGGTCAAGGCATTCCATCTCAGTCTTCGAGGGTAACAACGCACCTGCATTATGATTCCTAAATCAAGGATTGGTGTAGATGTGATGGGTCGCTCTATTTACTCTCGATGTTATAAAAAAAAAGTAATGTAGCTAAGAAAAACATAAGTTGAAGAAATATATACTAAAATCGACATACGATCGAGTAATGCCGCAAACAGCAGTCGTATGAGTCCCGCCACTGCTCTAGAGCAACAGAAAGGTCGCGGACGGTGGCGGGCTGTGCGTAAAGTTGGATTGAAACAATACTGACAGAGAAGGAAGTTGCTAAGGTGGGAGGTTGGTGGTGCAACAGTCTTGTACGTGGAAACCAGTGCTAAGCCTTTGTTGTGCACGAGTCTGACCGTGTATGTAGTGCTGCTGACATCTCGAGGCTGCTTCGAGCTGCGAAATATTTACTAACTACATTGGACTTAATGAGGAGACAATGTTTGCATTTTTTTGGGGCTTGGTAACGCATAGCGAAATGAAACCAATTAAAACTTAACCAAAGATATTTAAATGCTAGGGATGATTTTTTAAATTGTATTTAAAAAATCCTGTGGTTGGTTTTTAACACAATGGGGATAACGTCTACACTATGATTAAAATAACGACTTAGCAAAAAGTATTGAAAAGTAATGGAATGGCTTGGTTTTTATTTTTCTTACAATAAATATGCTACACAAAAGTTTTTAATTTAAGTTTTCATAATTTTGTCAACGACGCAAAAATATCATAATGATTTTTTGATGATTTGCACTGTATGCATTGAATATGATAATATATAAATAATACTTACCGTCTACAAAATACTGGTCACTAGTTGTTACTGGCCGTAAAGGTTTTAATGTTATGCTAACAAAATAATAAGAAAACAATTAAACTGTTTTTTTGCGCGTCAATTTTAACAGCAATAAATTAATGATTGTTTTTGGCGGGATTATGATTAATCACGCGTACAACGTAAGTTTATAATAAAAATGAATATGTTCTTTTTATTTTAAAGAACTCTATAATAGATTTAAGTAAATATTTTTTTTTATTAATTAATAATTAAAACGCTATATAACGTATTATTTATTAATTTATGTTGCTTAATGTTTTTGTCTTGTTAATTTTGTTAGATTCTCGTAGGTACACAAGTGTATTACTTTAGAACTTTTGCATCCGATTTGAATGCCAATTTTTAGATTCAGATAGACCTTTATTTACACTAGATAACATTAACCAAGTGGTCATCGCCTAACTAATACGGAAACTAGACATGAAAAAATAAGGATTTTGTTCTCATTTCCGACTGATTTGAATTATAATGCCTATTTTAGTGTATGCTCACAATAAAAAGGAATTACAGGTATCCAACACGATGATACTTCAACAAGAAACAGCTGGAGTGGAAGTGCTACCAATGGCGCTGATCCTTGGGAGGTAATTAAAACTGTTCGATTAAAATATTTATAAAATAGTATTTTAATCAAGTTTTTTTTAAAATTAAAAACAATACCTTTATAAAAAAATAGAATCCACTGTATACATATTATCTCATTGAGCGCAAGGCAATGTATAATATTTCAGACATGCCAACTTTTATGGTAAGTCGTGTGAAATGTAAATAAATTTTGGCTGCTATGTCTAACCGATTAGGAAATAATCACGTTTCTATATGTATGAATCATTATAATTATTAAAACACAAAAAAAATTAAGTTGTTTTTAAAGTGAATATCCATAAAAAATTTCGTAATTCTATGTTTATATTTTGTTTACAAACTAACCTGTGCTAATCGTGTTTAAATATTCCATTGTCAGGTTATACTGTACGGTTTACTTGAGCGCAGTCGCACACCTGCACGCTGTCCCACCAGCGTGCTGCAAGCGTGGCCGATACTCCACGCAAGGATACATGCCCTCTACACTATCATTGAACCAACGTACGTCTTACATTTTATATTTTTTTCTCGACCACTATCCTCGAGGAGGTGACATGAAGTAATTACTTATATGAAAGAATTATTAGCGTAACTGTATTATGTAAATCTACAAAAGATACGTCTTGTTAATTACAGACCCGTGAATGACAACCGCGCTTCACTTCTTTCTCGTGGACCGGCGTTGCCCAGAAAACCAGAAAAAGAAAGAGACGGCTATATGCAGGTATGTTGGGTCCTATACATGGAATTGGATTCAATTTAGATGTTGATTATTCGTGTTCATCCTATTTGGGACGTATACCATATATTAGAGACATAGATCTGCGTTGTGGCGTGTGGATTACGATGGAAACTTTTACAATGGATTAGTGAATCATGCCACTCGTCAAATGTCAAAATAATTATTAAACTGTTTATTTCGTACAATAAATACTTTTATAATGATTTACATTTGCCTAAAACTCTATAGTAATTGAGCAATACGTAGACGATCATATATATAAATAAAAATACAAAGTTGGAGATGTTTTTTTTTATATTTAATGGACACTGTTAGTCCTACTAAGTAAGGCTTCTACGGCTTTAGCAGGTTGTAAGGCGACCGAGCGCTTGTTTCGCGAGAGCGTCTGACTCAAAGGTGCCCGAGAGGGCCGAACCTCGGCTCGGTCAGTTACTTCTGACAGAGGATTATCTTAATTAATATCACTATTATTATTAAATACCTGTACCACCACTTCAGAATGCGTGGGAGTAGCGGGTAACCAGCACAACGGTTCACGTGAGGGGGGTTTCTCGATTCGGATCGTTACCCAGCTCGCGAAATCGACTGTCCATTTGTACGATTTATGAAATCCATTATTACGATCAGTTAAACATTGAATGATCTTTCAGAGCTATTTTTAAGTGTCAAGTCTCTAGCTCATTGGGAAATTAGTTTAGAATGGATAGCAAAATTCGTACCGAACAGACAGACGAGACTGTGTGTTGGTATCGCGTTATAATTCACTTCAGAGCTATGATAAATTAAAAAAAAATGTATATAAAATTTTCATAATATTTTATTTTAATTATTACGTGCGGCTGCGTGCAGGTTTGGAAGTACTACATGACGATGGCGTACTTGGTAGTGCCGGCCGTGCCGAGTCCCGCCATACGCTGCGCCAGTCCCGACCTGAGTCCGAGGTAAGTACACCGTACAAACACACAATATTGCCTCAACGCAAAAGACGGTGTTATTACATTATTGTATCATAAATATACAAGTAAATTTCCAAATTTCAGTATAACAGAATTTAAACTATCTATCATTCAAATATTATTATTGTTGTTTGGACAGTAAATCATTTATTTGTGTCATATTCTAGTATTGGTTTGTTGTGCTGTGACGATATTATGTTGCTGTTATTTGTAATGTGTGAGGATTGAACTCGTTTGCGTTTTAACAATTAACACCTACTAGAGGTTTAGTTAACAAAATTTTGTTTTTAAGATACAATAAAACCGCCTGTTATGTATGTTATATTAAATGCGCCGCATGCGTTAGTGACGCATGTTTTGGTGTGGGAGTAGGTTACGTACTTGGAGATAAGCAGCACATTATTTCAAGTTATTGGGCACGCCAATTATTTTATAAATTCGATTCGATTATTGGCCTTTATCTCTCTGCAAAGATTTTACATTTAACACAACCCTTGCAACCGCAACCCTTATAACCTTTTGATATATTTTCTTATAACTTTGTGAATAGATCGATGAAAAAAAAAACGATTCTATTTAAATGGCGTAAAAGAAAAGCGCATCTAATATTTTATTGTACCCGCAAGACATGTTACCCTATTGGACTTGATTGAATCGGATTTTAGTATTCGTTTAGACCCCCAGGGGTCCACGAGAGACTCGTCGTTGGCGTGACAAAAGAATGGAGGTTCACGATTCGTAAGCGAAAATTAATTTGCTTTCCATAGTGAAGAACTAAAATGTTGGCTTGACTCACTCACACTCGTGACTGGATCGGATCTCAGGCGCAACGCAAATTTCCATAGTAAGATCTTATCTTCATATTTTATGTCGAATTTTGAGAATAAGGTAGAAATGTAGCAGCAGGGTGTCCACCGGAACCAGCAAAATTTTGAACTTGGTCAATGAGAAAAAAAAGTCTGGGAACCTAGTTTTATTTATTATACATTTCAGTGTCTATTTGTCTTAACAAAACAGCAATTAAGGGATAAATTAGCCACCCAGTGAGAAGGTCATGTATTGCGGTGCCTGGACATTTCGGGGACAATATGGCGCAACGTAAACCTCTGTCCAGTACCACGGAGCCGGAGGGATGGCTCGGCCTTGCTGCCCACAGTTCGTCGAGCGAGAGCCTCAACGCGCCCGGCGGCCTCTTCACGCTGCCCTTGAGCTATGCCCGAGGGCACAGACATCGCTAATACGTGTTTAAACTTATTCCATTGGCGGAATTACATATACTGTATGCAATTTTAAGCGAGCGCAGTCGCACTTCTGTCCGACCAGCGTGCTGCAAGCGTATTGATACTCCACGCAAGGATACATGCTCTACACTATCATTGAACCAACGTACGTCTTACATTTTATATTATTTTCTCGACCACTATCCTTGAGGAGGTGACATGGAATAATTACTTATATGAATGAATTATTAGCGTAACTGTATTATGTAAAACTATAAAAGATACGTTTTGTTAATTACAGACCCGTGAATGACAACCGCGCTTCACTTCTTTCTCGTGGACCGGCGTTGCCCAGAAAACCAGAAAAAGAAAGAGACGGCTATATGCAGGTATGTTGGGTCCTATACATGGAATTGGATTCAATTTAGATGTTGATTATTCGTTTTCATCCTATTTGGGACGTATACCATATATTAGAGACATAGATCTTCGTTGTGGCGTGTGGATTACGATGGAAACTTTTACAATGGATTAGTGAATCATGCCACTCGTCAAATGTCAAAATAATTATTAAACTGTTTATTTCGTACAATAAATACTTTTATAATGATTTACATTTGCCTAAAACTCTATAGTAATTGAGCAATACGTAGACGATCATAAATATATAAATAAAAATACAAAGTTGGAGATGTTTTTTTTTTATATTTAATGGACACTGTTAGTCCTACTAAGTAAGGCTTCTACGGTTTTACCAGGTTGTAAGGCGACCGAGCGCTTGTTTCGCGAGAGCGTCTGACTCAAAGGTGCCCGAGAGGGCCGAACCTCGGCTCGGTCAGTTGCTTCTGACAGAGGATTATCTTAATTAATATCACTATTATTATTAAATACCTGTACCACCACTTCAGAATGCGTGGAGAAGCGGGTAACCAGCACAACGGTTCACGTGAGGGTTTCTCGATTCGGATCGTTACCCAGCTCGCGAAATCGACTGTCCATTTGTACGATTTATGAAATCCATTATTACGATCAGTTAAACATTGAATGATCTTTCAGCGCTCTTTGTGTCGCGTATTGAGAGAAAGAACGGGGAATTCCATCGGCTTGATTGTGATGATTCCTTGAGGTTAACATGTGACGCACAGAGCAGCAGGCACCACCGAACCAGCAAAATTTTGAACTTGGTCAATGAGAAAAAGTCTGGGAACCTAGTTTTATTTATTATACATTTCAGTGTCTATTTGTCTTAACAAAACAGCAATTAAGGGATAAATTAGCCACCCAGTGAGAAGGTCATGTATTGCGGTGCCTGGACATTTCGGGGACAATATGGCGCAACGTAAACCTCTGTCCAGTACCACGGAGCCGGAGGGATGGCTCGGCCTTGCTGCCCACAGTTCGTCGAGCGAGAGCCTCAACGCGCCCGGCGGCCTCTTCACGCTGCCCTTGAGCTATGCCCGAGGGCACAGACATCACAAGCGTACGAGGTGGCTAATTCTCGCTCGCTATGTGCACGTCGCATTCGATTTACATCATTGTCTCTATCGTGTTTCGGTTCCATCTCGCTTGACTTCATTCACGCGCGTACAAGTATATGGCATAAGCTATGCCGTTTTCATCCTCTGTAGCGGGCTGTTCGACGAAACATATGGATGGAATCGACAGCGCATATCATGCGTGGTGCATTGGTTTTTTTTGTTCACTGTCTAGTCATGCAACACATCACTCATAGGTCAAATGCGCAGCTAGAGTCTGTCATGTAAAATTTAAAGTTAATCATAAAATAAATTTTACAACGATAAACTCCTACGGACCACAAATCGAACTCCGCGTAAGTTTCCGTATCGACATAATGGATTAAGGTACTTCAACACCATCGGTACCATTCCCATGATCATTTAATGTGCGCGATCATAACGTAGTCGCATAATTTACGTGTTTCATTTGTTTGTGAGTGACAAACGTCGTGAGATAAGGTACGGGCTATACATTATGGTCCTGTTTCCAAATCGAAACATTCATTATCAGTAATTAAACAAAACATTGGTTATATATATATATATATATACTTATATTTATCATTAACATTCCTATGATTTCAACCTTGTGTGTTGTGTGTTGTCACACGAAACAGATTTTTTTAAGTACAAACTTAAACATTCATGTATAGTTTTGGTTTTGTGCACTGCAAACACTATTACATATAGGAAAAGCAAATTGTAAGATTATTGCAATAAGTCAACTATGTACAAATTTATTGTTCCTCGTTAATGTTACTTACTGTAAATACTGAATGTGTTCGTATCATAAATACGTCAAAGGTTTACTGTCGTATAGGATAGCACGTATAAAGTAAATTCTCGAATAATTATTATAATTTAATTTTAAGTAGACATAAATTTATATTGATAGTTATGAATTTTATTTAAAAACTTGTTATAAATAAAGTTAATTAAATTCAGGGAGTTTACATTGATGCGTTAAAGTCATACCACTAATATAAAAAAGCAGTTGCACTGATAGATCAAGAATAGACGGCCATAGACAAGATGCGACCGTGAGATAATAACTTAGCGCTCTTTGTGTCGCGTATTGAGAGAAAGAACGGGGAATTCCATCGGCTTGATTGTGATGATTCCTTGAGGTTAACATGTGACGCACAGAGCAGCAGGCACTACCTTTCCTTCTTTTGACATCCCCTAATTTCATTAAAAAGAAAAATGGGAATAAGAAATCTGCTAAGTATCAAAAGAAGCTTTTGTCGTAGTATTTAGAACTAATGTTCATAAGCAGATCTACCAGATGAAATCCATGGTAGATAAACACGTAATACAAATTGACTGTAACTAATTGTTTTAAACTATGAACTAAAACTACGATCTACTAGATCTGTGTGCTAAGAATTTTTATGTATTATATGTTTAAATTTGTGTGTTGTATGTACTGTTTGCTAGAAAGCGTTCAACTCTAGTTGCCTACTAGCTTCAGCTGACTAGAGTTTATTTCATTAATACGCTTCTTGTACATTTCTTATAAGTCCTTGCTTTGTTGTTTATATAGTTTTATCTCAACGGCTTGTTTCTAAAATTTTGTTATTTTGTTTCTGCTTTTACTGATCAATTTATGTACTCAATGGACTACTCCACTTCCTTTGTCGGAAAAAATATTTTCAGCTATTGTTCATTACCCTTAGTTGTGATTGTTCCATCCCATTTTGTTTTCGAGAACTATATATATATTACTACTATAAATATGTAGTTTTATTGTCTTTTAAATTATTAATTGCACAATTCACTCGCAGTAGAATGAACTTCTAATATTCGATGTTGTATATAAAAGTATATGAAAGTCAATCGAACACTGCAGCATGATGTCCGTGAATTTACTTTATTAGGAAGATAAAGCGCACAGATAACGTTAGATAATTATTAGAAAAATGGCGATCTCGTTCGAAAAATAATAGTAAAAATAAAAATAAAGTATAAAAATAAATATTCAATTATTAATGTTAATTATATTTGAATGTCTGTTAATATTTTATTGTACCCGCAAGACATGTTACCCTATTGGACTTGATTGAATCGGATTTTAGTATTCGTTTAGACCCCCAGGGGTCCAGGAAAGACTCGTCGTTGGCGTGACAAAAGAATGGAGGTTCACGATTCGTAAGCGAAAATTAATTTGCTTTCCATAGTGAAGAACTAAAATGTTGGCTTGACTCACTCACACTCGTGACTGGATCTCAGGCGCAACGCAAATTTCCATAGTAAGATCTAATCTTCACATTTTATGTCGAATTTTGGGAATATGGTAGAAATATAGCAGCAGGGTGTCCACCGGAACCAGCAAAATTTTGAACTTGGTCAATGAGAAAAAAAGTCTGGGAACCTGGTTTTATTTATTATACATTTTAGTGTCTATTTGTCTTAACAAAACAGCAATTAAGGGATAAATTAGCCACCCAGTGAGAAGGTCATGTATTGCGGTGCCTGGACATTTCGGGGACAATATGGCGCAACGTAAACCTCTGTCCAGTACCACGGAGCCGGAGGGATGGCTCGGCCTTGCTGCCCACAGTTCGTCGAGCGAGAGCCTCAACGCGCCCGGCGGCTTCTTCACGCTGCCCTTGAGCTATGCCCGAGGGCACAGACATCACAAGCGTACGAGGTGGCTAATTCTCGCTCGCTATGTGCACGTCGCATTCGATTTACATCATTGTCTCTATCGTGTTTCGGTTCCATCTCGCTTGACTTCATTCACGCGCGTACAAGTATATGGCATAAGCTATGCCGTTTTCATCCTCTGTAGCAGGCTGTTCGACGAAACATATGGATGGAATCGACAGCGCATATCATGCGTGGTGCATTGGTTTTTTTTGTTCACTGTCTAGTCATGCAACACATCACTCATAGGTAAAATGCACAGCTAGAGTCTGTCATGTAAAATTAATCATAAAATAAATTTTACAACGATAAACTCCTACGGACCACAAATCGAACTCCGCGTAAGTTTCCGTATCGACATAATGGATTAAGGTACTTCAACACCATCGGTACCATTCCCATGATCATTTAATGTGCGCGATCATAACGTAGTCGCATAATTTACGTGTTTCATTTGTTTGTGAGTGACAAACGTCGTGAGATAAGGTACGGGCTATACATTATGGTCCTGTTTCCAAATCGAAACATTCATTATCAGTAATTAAACAAAACATTGGTTATATATATATATATATATACTTATATTTATCATTAACATTCCTATGATTTCAACCTTGTGTGTTGTGTGTTGTCACACGAAACAGATTTTTTTAAGTACAAACTTAAACATTCATGTATAGTTTTGGTTTTGTGCACTGCAAACACTATTACATATAGGAAAAGCAAATTGTAAGATTATTGCAATAAGTCAACTATGTACAAATTTATTGTTCCTCGTTAATGTTACTTACTGTAAATACTGAATCTGTTTGTATCAAAAATACGTCAAAGGTTTACTGTCGTATAGGATAGCACGTATAAAGTAAATTCTCGAATAATTATTATAATTTAATTTTAAGTAGACATAAATTTATATTGATAGTTATGAATTTTATTTAAAAACTTGTTATAAATAAAGTTAATTAAATTCAGGGAGTTTACATTGATGCGTTAAAGTCATACCACTAATATAAAAAAGCAGTTGCACTGATAGATCAAGAATAGACGGCCATAGACAAGATGTGAGATAATAACTTAGCGCTCTTTGTGTCGCGTATTGAGAGAAAGAACGGGGAATTCCATCGGCTTGATTGTGATGATTCCTTGAGGTTAACATGTGACGCACAGAGCAGGCAGGCAGAAGCTTTTGTCGTAGTATTTAGAACTAATGTTCATAAGCAGATCTACCAGATGAAATCCATGGTAGATAAACACGTATTACAAATTGACTGTAACTAATTGTTTTAAAGTATAAACTAAAACTACGATCTACTAGATCTGTGTGCTAAGAATTTTTATGTATTATATGTTTAAATTTGTGTGTTGTATGTACTGTTTGCTAGAAAGCGTTCAACTCTAGTTGCCTACTAGCTTCAGCTGACTAGAGTTTATTTCATTAATACGCTTCTTGTACATTTCTTATAAGTCCTTGCTTTGTTGTTTATATAGTTTTATCTCAACGGCTTGTTTCTAAAATTTTTGTTATTTTTGTTTCTGCTTTTACTGATCAATTTATGTACTCGATGGACTACTCCACTTCCTTTGTCGGAAAAAATATTTTCAGCTATTGTTCATTACCCTTAGTTGTGATTGTTCCATCCCATTTTGTTTTCGAGAACTATATATATATTACTACTATAAATATGTAGCTTTATTGTCTTTTAAATTATTAATTGCACAATTCACTCGCAGTAGAATGAACTTCTAATATTCTATGTTGTATATAAAAGTATATGAAAGTCAATCGAACACTGCAGCATGATGTCCGTGAATTTACTTTATTAGGAAGATAAAGCGCACAGATATATATATATATATATATATATATATATATATATATATATATATATATATATATATATATATATATATATATATATATATATATATATATATATATATATATATATATATATATATATATATATATATATATATATATATATATATATATATATATATATATATATATATATATATATATATATATATATATAT
The DNA here is from genome assembly GCA_029286865.1 of Teinopalpus imperialis. Lineage (NCBI taxonomy): Eukaryota > Metazoa > Arthropoda > Insecta > Lepidoptera > Papilionidae > Teinopalpus > Teinopalpus imperialis. Next base: position 2,498 of record JAGSMU010000798.1, on the reverse strand, counting down.
ATATATATATATATATATATATATATATATATATATATATATATATATATATATATATATATATATATATATATATATATATATATATATATATATATATATATATATATATATATATATATATATATATATATATATATATATATATATATATATATATATATATATATATATATATATATATATATATATATATATATATATATATATATATATATATATATATATATATATATATATATATATATATATATATATACTTATATTTGTCATTAACATTCCTATGATTTCAACCTTGTGTGTTGTGTGTTGTCACACGAAACAGATTTTTTTGGCACAAACTTAAACATTCATGTATAGTTTTGGTTTTGTGCACTGCAAACACTATTACATATAGGAAAAGCAAATTGTAAGATTATTGCAATAAGTCAACTATGTACAAATTTATTGTTCCTCGTTAATGTTACTTACTGTAAATACTGAATCTGTTTGTATCAAAAATACGTCAAAGGTTTACTGTCGTATAGGATAGCACGTATAAAGTAAATTCTCGAATAATTATTATAATTTAATTTTAAGTAGACATAAATTTATATTGATAGTTATGAATTTTATTTAAAAACTTGTTATAAATAAAGTTAATTAAATTCAGGGAGTTTACATTGATGCGTTAAAGTCATACCACTAATATAAAAAAGCAGTTGCACTGATAGATCAAGAATAGACGGCCATAGACAAGATGTGAGATAATAACTTAGCGCTCTTTGTGTCGCGTATTGAGAGAAAGAACGGGGAATTCCATCGGCTTGATTGTGATGATTCCTTGAGGTTAACATGTGACGCACAGAGCAGGCAGGCAGAAGCTTTTGTCGTAGTATTTAGAACTAATGTTCATAAGCAGATCTACCAGATGAAATCCATGGTAGATAAACACGTATTACAAATTGACTGTAACTAATTGTTTTAAAGTATAAACTAAAACTACGATCTACTAGATCTGTGTGCTAAGAATTTTTTATGTATTATATGTTTAAATTTGTGTGTTGTATGTACTGTTTGCTAGAAAGCGTTCAACTCTAGTTGCCTACTAGCTTCAGCTGACTAGAGTTTATTTCATTAATACGCTTCTTGTACATTTCTTATAAGTCCTTGCTTTGTTGTTTATATAGTTTTATCTCAACGGCTTGTTTCTAAAATTTTTGTTATTTTTGTTTCTGCTTTTACTGATCAATTTATGTACTCAATGGACTACTCCACTTCCTTTGTCGGAAAAAATATTTTCAGCTATTGTTCATTACCCTTAGTTGTGATTGTTCCATCCCATTTTGTTTTCGAGAACTATATATATATTACTACTATAAATATGTAGTTTTATTGTCTTTTAAATTATTAATTGCACAATTCACTCGCAGTAGAATGAACTTCTAATATTCGATGTTGTATATAAAAGTATATGAAAGTCAATCGAACACTGCAGCATGATGTCCGTGAATTTACTTTATTAGGAAGATAAAGCGCACAGATAACGTTAGATAATTATTAGAAAAATGGCGATCTCGTTCGAAAAATAATAGTAAAAATAAAAAATAAAGTATAAAAAATAAATATTCAATTATTAATGTTAATTATATTTGAATGTCTGTTAATATTTTACATAATAAATACTCTTATAAATATATTACAGGCAACAAAAAATTTATATTATGTTTAGGTTTTTCTATGATGGCACAATTTATTAAGTTATTTTATACTATTTTTTTACGTTTTCAGACAAAGGAAGTAGGTATATACAGTTGTACTATTAATATGTCAATGTTAAATTTACTTGAAACAATGTACGACATAAAATTTTTCTTGTACGTTTTTCACAAAACCTTTTAGATTTACAGTAGTGCAAACACTACTTAAACGAATTTGTAAATATTTTTGTCTAGGTGGGTTAGCTGTATTACCACTTATTGCCATACTAGATACAATAATGAACAATTTGTGTTTATTCTCCTATTCTTGACACATTAACTATTTTTTTTTTTTAGAATTAAACACATTCTTCATAATCTAATCCCGTTATTTTACTTTTGAATAGGTCTACCCTATGGATTGCTATAAGGGTCTGAGCCTGAGCCACATTAATCTATAGAAGGCGGGAAAACTTGCGCAGTTGTCATTTCAAATTGCATCAAAAACAAAACATTATTCCAATTTGTGCCTTTTAAAACCTTTTGTGAATATGAAAAAAACTAAAGCCGGCGATTTCGCTTTGCTCTATCATCGTAGTTCGTCCCCGGACTCGCTGAGTGAGCGCAGCGGTGGCGAGGCGCGCAGTTCGCAGGCGTCTCCGGATCCTTGCACAAACTAGCAGTGCCGCTGGTGCGGTGTGAAGTGCCCGAAGTACGTGACGCCGCTGTATCATCCTGCGGCCATATCAATGCGGACGCTCTGAAGTAAGGATTTGTCGTGGCATTTTAAGCATTTTTTAGTAAATGTTAAACTTTGTC
>JAGSMU010000797.1:0-15092 GCA_029286865.1 Teinopalpus imperialis | reverse complement strand
GAGTGATTGAAGACAATTTGTGTTTATTCTCCTATTCTTGACACATTAACTATTTTTTTTTTTTAGAATTAAACACATTCTTCATAATCTAATCCCGTTATTTTACTTTTGAATAGGTCTACCCTATGGATTGCTATAAGGGTCTGAGCCTGAGCCACATTAATCTATAGAAGGCGGGAAAACTTGCGCAGTTGTCATTTCAAATTGCATCAAAAACAAAACATTATTCCAATTTGTGCCTTTTAAAACCTTTTGTGAATATGAAAAAAACTAAAGCCGGCGATTTCGCTTTGCTCTATCATCGTAGTTCGTCCCCGGACTCGCTGAGTGAGCGCAGCGGTGGCGAGGCGCGCAGTTCGCAGGCGTCTCCGGGATCCTTGCACAAACTAGCAGTGCCGCTGGTGCGGTGTGAAGTGCCCGAAGTACGTGACGCCGCTGTATCATCCTGCGGCCATATCAATGCGGACGCTCTGAAGTAAGGATTTGTCGTGGCATTTTAAGCATTTTTTTTAGTAAATGTTAAACTTTGTCGAGTGATTGAAGATTTAGTCTTATTTTAACCTTATCGTTAGATACTCATCTTGCGCCACATTTCGGCCATTTCTAGTTCTAATCTGTTATTTTTAGTTTTATAATTACGTAATTTTGTGCACTTGTAAAATTTTTATTTCTTCTTATTTCGTGCTGGTTTGGCTCTGGGTAGGTCAGTCGGTCCACAACCGTTGAATCAAGCGAAACCTGGAAAGAAAAGACTGAGAATTAGGAAAAATCGACTTTTTCTTTGAAACCGAGTTTTAGTGGTAAAGCCCTGTTTTAGCATTCGTTTAACCTTATCGTTAGATACTCATCTTGCGCCGCATTTCGGCCATTTCTGGATTCTAATCTGTTGTTTTTAGTTTTATAATTACGTAATTTTATTGCACTTGTAAAAATTTTATTTCTTCGTTTTTCGTGCTGGTTTTGCTCTGGATGGGTCAGTCCCGGTCCACAACCTTTGAATCAGGCGAAATGTGGAAAGAAAAGACTGAGAATTAGAAAAAAATCGACTTTTTCTTTGAAACCGAGGTGTAGTGGTGATGTCCTGTTTTATAGGAATTCACCGATATCTTTGTGTATTAGTATCTCAAGCAGTCCAAATTTGTTTTTTATTGTAGCATTCGTTTAACCTTATCGTTAGATACTCATCTTGCTCCGCATTTCGGCCATTTCTAGTTCTAATCTGTTATTTTTAGTTTTATAATTACGTAATTTTATTGCACTTGTAAAAATTTTTATGTCTTCGTATTTCGTGCTGGTTTAGCTCTGAATCGGTCAGTCCCGGTCCACAACCGTTGAATCAAGCGAAACCTGGAAAGAAAAGACTGAAATTAGGAAAAATCGACTTTTGTACAGAAACGCGTTATAGTGGTACAGCCCTGTTTTATAGGAAATCACCTATATCCTCTCGTTATTAAGTCCATAGTATCTCCAAACAGTTTTTTCTTGTAGTATTTGTGTAGTCTAATTATTAGACACCGTTCTCGTGCCGCATTCAGGCCATTTCTAGTTATAATCGCTTACCTTCAGTTTAATACTTACGTAATTTTAATGGAATTCTAAACATTTTTGTTTCTTCCTTTTTCGTGCTGTTTTTGCTCTCGGCCGGTCAGTCCCAGTTCACAAGCATCGAATCAGGTAAAACCTGTAAGAAAAACACTCAGAATTAGGAAAAAATCGACTTTTTCTTTGAAAGCGTGGTCTATACCACTATTGGTAAAGCCCTGTTTTATAGGAAATCACCTATATCCTCGCGTTATTAAGTCCATAGTATCTCAAACAGTTTTTTCTTGTAGTATTTGTGTAGTCTAATCATTAGACACCGTTCTCGTGCCGCATTCAGGCCATTTCTAGTTATAATCGCTTACCTTCAGTTTTATACTTACGTAATTTTATTGCACTTGTAAAAATTTTATTTCCTCGTTTTTCGTGCTGGTTTTGCTCTGAATCAGTCAGTCGGTCCAAAACCGTTGAATCAAGCGAAACCTGGAAAGAAAAGACTGAGAATTAGGAAAAATCGACTTTTTCTTTGAAACCGAGGTGTAGTGGTGATGTCCTGTTTTATAGGAATTCACCGATATCTTTGTGTATTAGAATCTCAAGCAGTCCAAATTTGTTTTATTGTAGCATTCGTTTAACCTTATCGTTAGATTTTCATCTTGCGCCGCATTTCGGCCATTTCTAGTTCTAATCTGTTATTTTTAGTTTTATAATTGCGTAATTTTATTGCACTTGTAAAAATTTTATTTCTTCGTATTTCGTGCTGGTTTAGCTCTGGGTGGGTCAGTCCCGGTCCACAACCTTTGAATCAGGCGAAATGTGGAAAGAAAAGACTGAGAATTAGGAAAAATCGACTTTTCTTTGAAACCGAGTTATAGTGGTAAAGCCCTGTTTTATAGGAAATCACCTATATCCTCGCGTTATTAAGTCCATAGTATCTCAAACAGTTTTTCTTGTAGTATTTGTGTAGTCTAATTATTAGACACCGTTCTCGTGCCGCATTCAGGCCATTTCTAGTTATAATCGCTTACCTTCAGTTTTATGCTTACGTAATTTTAATGGAATTCTAAACATTTTGTTTCTTCCTTTTTCGTGCTGTTTTGCTCTCGGCCGGTCAGTCCCAGTTCACAAGCATCGAATCAGGTAAAACCTGTAAGAAAAACACACAGAATTAGGAAAAATCGACTTTTTCTTTGAAACCGTGGTCTATACCACTATTGGTAAAGCCCTGTTTTATAGGAAATCACCTATATCCTCGCGTTATTAAGTCCATAGTATCTCAAACAGTTTTTCTTGTAGTATTTGTGTAGTCTAATCATTAGACACCGTTCTCGTGCCGCATTCAGGCCATTTCTAGTTATAATCGCTTACCTTCAGTTTTATATTTACGTAATTTTATTGCACTTGTAAAAATTTTATTTCCTCGTTTTTCGTGTTGGTTTTGCTCTGAATCGGTCAGTCCCGGTCCAAAACCGTTGAATCAAGCGAAACCTGGAAAGAAAAGACTGAGAATTAGGAAAAATTCGACTTTTTCTTTGAAACCGAGGTGTAGTGGTGATGTCCTGTTTTATAGGAATTCACCGATATCTTTGTGTATTAGAATCTCAAGCAGTCCAAATTTGTTTTTTATTGTAGCATTCGTTTAACCTTATCGTTAGATTTTCATCTTGCGCCGCATTTCGGCCATTTCTAGTTCTAATCTGTTATTTTTAGTTTTATAATTACGTAATTTTATTGCACTTGTAAAATTTTATTTCTTCGTATTTCGTGCTGGTTTAGCTCTGGGTGGGTCAGTCCCGGTCCACAACCGTTGAATCAAGCGAAACCTGGAAAGAAAAGACTGAAATTAGGAAAAATCGACTTTTTTCTTTGAAACCGCGTTATAGTGGTACAGCCCTGTTTTATAGAAATCACCTATATCCTCTCGTTATTAAGTCCATAGTATCTCCAAACAGTTTTTCTTGTAGTTTTGTGTAGTCTAATTATTAGACACCGTTCTCGTGCCGCATTCAGGCCATTTCTAGTTATAATCAGCTTACCTTCAGTTTTATACTTACGTAATTTTAATGGAATTCTAAACATTTTGTTTCTTCCTTTTTCGTGCTGTTTTGCTCTCGGCCGGTCAGTCCCAGTTCACAAGCATCGAATCAGGTAAAACCTGTAAGAAAAACACACAGAATTAGAAAAAATCGACTTTTTCTTTGAAACCGAGGTGTAGTGGTGATGTCCTGTTTTATAGGAATTCACCGATATCTTTATTAATATTAGAATCTCAAGCAGTCAAATTTGTTTTTATTGTAGCATTCGTTTAACCTTATCGTTACATACTCATCTTGCGCCGCATTTCGGCCATTTCTGGATTCTAATCTGTTATTTTTAGTTTTATAATTACGTAATTTTATTGCACTTGTAAAAATTTTTATTTCTTCGTATTTCGTGCTGGTTTAGCTCTGGGTAGGTCAGTCCCGGTCCACAACCGTTGAATCAAGCGAAACCTGGAAAGAAAAGACTGAGGATTAGGAAAAATCGGCTTTTCTTTGAAACCGAGTTTTAGTGGTAAAGCCCAGTTTTAGCATTCGTTTAACCTTATCGTTAGATTCTCATCTTGCGCCGCATTTCGGCCATTTCTAGTTCTAATCTGTTGTTTTTAGTTTTATAATTACGTAATTTTATTGCACTTGTAAAATTTTATTTCCTCGTTTTCGTGCTGGTTTTGCTCTGGGTAGGTCAGTCCTGGTCCACAACCGTTGAATCAAGCGAAACCTGGAAAGAAAAAGATTGAGAATTAGAAAATCGACTTTTTCTTTGAAACAACGTTATAGTGGTACAGCCCTGTTTTATAGAAATCACCTATATCCTCTCGTTATTAAGTCCATAGTATCTCCAAACAGTTTTTTCTTGTAGTTTTTGTGTAGTCTAATCATTAGACACCGTTCTCGTGCCGCATTCAGGCCATTTCTAGTTATAATCGCTTTCCTTCAGTTTTATACTTACGTAATTTTAATAGAATTCTAAAAATTTTTGTTTCTTCCTTTTTCTTGCTGTTTTTGCTCTCGGCCGATCAGTCCCGGTCCACAAGCATCGAATCAGGTAAAACCTGTAAGAAAAACACACAGAATTAGAAAAAAATCGACTTTTTCTTTGAAACCGAGGTGTAGTGGTGATGTCCTGTTTTATAGGAATTCACCGATATCTTTATTAATATTAGAATCTCAAGCAGTCCAAATTTGTTTTTTATTGTAGCATTCGTTTAACCTTATCGTTACATACTCATCTTGCGCCGCATTTCGGCCATTTCTAGTTCTAATCTGTTGTTTTTAGTTTTATAATTACGTAATTTTATTGCTCTTGTAAAAATTTTATTTCTTTGTTTTTCGTGCTGGTTTTGCTCTGGATGGGTCAGTCCCGGTCCACAACCTTTGAATCAGGCGAAATGTGGAAAGAAAAGACTGAGAATTAGAAAAAAATTGACTTTTTCTTTGAAACCGAGCTGTAGTGGTGATGTCCTGTTTTATAGGAATTCACCGATATCTTTGTGTATTAGAATCTCAAGCAGTCAAATTTGTTTTTATTGTAGCATTCGTTTAACCTTATCGTTAGATACTCATCTTGCGCCGCATTTCGGCCATTTCTAGTTCTAATCTGTTATTTTTAGTTTTATAATTACGTAATTTTATTGCACTTGTAAAATTTTATTTCTTCGTATTTCGTGCTGGTTTAGCTCTGGGTAGGTCAGTCGGTCCACAACCGTTGAATTAAGCGAAACCTGGAAAGAAAAGACTGAGAATTAGGAAAAATCGACTTTTCTTTGAAACCGCGTTATAGTGGTACAGCCCTGTTTTATAGGAAATCACCTATATCCTCTCGTTATTAAGTCCATAGTATCTCCAAACAGTTTTTTTCTTGTAGTATTTGTGTAGTCTAATCATTAGACACCGTTCTCGTGCCGCATTTAGGCCATTTCTAGTTATAATCGCTTACCTTCAGTTTTATACTTACGTAATTTTAATGGAATTCTAAACATTTTTGTTTCTTCCTTTTTCGTGCTGTTTTTGCTCTCGGCCGGTCAGTCCCAGTTCACAAGCATCGAATCAGGTAAAACCTGTAAGAAAAACACACAGAATTAGAAAAAATCGACTTTTCTTTGAAACCGAGGTGTAGTGGTGATGTCCTGTTTTATAGAATTCACCGATATCTTTGTGTATTAGAATCTCAAGCAGTCCAAATTTGTTTTTTATTGTAGCATTCGTTTAACCTTATCGTTAGATACTCATCTTGCGCCGCATTACGGCCATTTCTAGTTCTAATCTGTTATTTTTAGTTTTATAATTACGTAATTTTGTGCACTTGTAAAAATTTTTATGTCTTCGTATTTCGTGCTGGTTTAGCTCTGGGTAGGTCAGTCCGGTCCACAACCGTTGAATCAAGCGAAACCTGGAAAGAAAAGACTGAGAATTAGGAAAAAATCGACTTTTTCTTTGAAACGCGTTATAGTGGTACAGCCCTGTTTTATAGGAAATCACCTATATCCTCTCGTTATTAAGTCCATAGTATCTCCAAACAGTTTTTTCTTGTAGTATTTGTGTAGTCTAATTATTAGACACCGTTCTCGTGCCGCATTCAGGCCATTTCTAGTTATAATCGCTTACCTTCAGTTTTATACTTACGTAATTTTAATGGAATTCTAAAAATTTTTGTTTCTTCCTTTTTCGTGCTGTTTTTGCTCTCGGCCGATCAGTCCCGGTCCACAAGCATCGAATCAGGTAAAACCTGTAAGAAAAACACACAGAATTAGGAAAAAATCGACTTTTTCTTTGAAACCGTGGTCTATACCACTATTGGTAAAGCCCTGTTTTATAGGAAATCACCTATATCCTCTCGTTATTAAGTCCATAGTATCTCAAACAGTTTTTTCTTGTAGTATTTGTGTAGTCTAATCATTAGACACCGTTCTCGTGCCGCATTCAGGCCATTTCTAGTTATAATCGCTTACCTTCAGTTTTATATTTACGTAATTTTATTGCACTTGTAAAAATTTATTTCCTCGTTTTCGTGCTGGTTTTGCTCTGAATCGGTCAGTCCCGGTCCAAAACCGTTGAATCAGGCGAAACCTGGAAAGAAAAGACTGAGAATTAGGAAAAATCGACTTTTCTTTGAAACCGAGGTGTAGTGGTGATGTCCTGTTTTATAGGAATTCACCGATATCTTTGTGTATTAGAATCTCAAGCAGTCCAAATTTGTTTTTATTTAGCATTCGTTTAACCTTATCGTTAGATACTCATCTTGCGCCGCATTACGGCCATTTCTAGTTCTAATCTGTTATTTTTAGTTTTATAATTACGTAATTTTATTGCACTTGTAAAATTTTTATGTCTTCGTATTTCGTGCTAGTTTAGCTCTGGGTAGGTCAGTCCGGTCACAACCGTTGAATCAAGCGAAACCTGGAAAGAAAAGACTGAGAATTAGGAAAAAATCGACTTTTCTTTGAAACGCGTTATAGTGGTACAGCCCTGTTTTATAGGAATTCACCTATATCCTCTCGTTATTAAGTCCATAGTATCTCCAAACAGTTTTTTTCTTGTAGTATTTGTGTAGTCTAATTATTAGACACCGTTCTCGATGCCGCATTCAGGCCATTTCTAGTTATAGTCGCTTACCTTCAGTTTTATGCTTACGTAATTTTAATGGAATTCTAAACATTTTTGTTTCTTCCTTTTCGTGCTGTTTTGCTCTCGGCCGGTCAGTCCCAGTTCACAAGCATCGAATCAGGTAAAACCTGTAAGAAAAACACACAGAATTAGGAAAAATCGACTTTTCTTTGAAACCGTGGTCTATACCACTATTGGTAAAGCCCTGTTTTATAGGAAATCACCTATATCCTCGTTATTAAGTCCATAGTATCTCAAACAGTTTTTCTTGTAGTATTTGTGTAGTCTAATCATTAGACACCGTTCTCGTGCCGCATTCAGGCCATTTCTAGTTATAATCAGCTTACCTTCAGTTTTATATTTACGTAATTTTATTGCACTTGTAAAAATTTATTTCCTCGTTTTTCGTGCTGGTTTTGCTCTGAATCGGTCAGTCCCGGTCCAAAACCGTTGAATCAAGCGAAACCTGGAAAGAAAAGACTGAGAATTAGGTAAAAATCGACTTTTCTTTGAAACCGAGGTGTAGTGGTGATGTCCTGTTTTATAGGAATTCACCGATATCTTTGTGTATTAGAATCTCAAGCAGTCAAATTTGTTTTTATTGTAGCATTCGTTTAACCTTATCGTTAGATACTCATCTTGCGCCACATTTCGGCCATTTCTAGTTCCTAATCTGTTATTTTTAGTTTTATAATTACGTAATTTTATTGCACTTGTAAAAAAATTTATTTCTTCGTATTTGGTGCTGGTTTAGCTCTGGATGGGTCAGTCCGGTCCTAAACCTTTGAATCAGGCGAAATGTGGAAAGAAAAGACTGAGAATTAGGAAAAATCGACTTTTCTTTGAAACCGAGTTATAGTGGTAAAGCCCTGTTTTTAGGAAATAACCTATATCCTCGCGTTATTAAGTCCATGAAGTATCTCAAACAGTTTTTCTTGTAGTCTTATCATTAGACACCGTTCTCGTGCCGCATTCAGGCCATTTCTAGTTATAATCGCTTACCTTCAGTTTTATACTTACGTAATTTTAATGAATTCTAAACATTTTGTTTCTTCCTTTTCGTGCTGTTTTGCTCTCGGCCGGTCAGTCCCAGTTCACAAGCATCATATCAGGTAAAACCTGTAAGAAAAACACACAGAATTAGGAAAAAATCGACTTTTTCTTTGAAACCGTGGTCTATACCACTATTGGTAAAGCCCTGTTTTATAGGAAATCACCTATATCCTCGCGTTATTAAGTCCATAGTATCTCAAACAGTTTTTTCTTGTAGTATTTGTGTAGTCTAATCATTAGACACCGTTCTCGTGCCGCATTCAGGCCATTTCTAGTTATAATCGCTTACCTTCAGTTTTATATTTACGTAATTTTATTGCACCTGTAAAAAAAATTATTTCCTCGTTTTCGTGCTGGTTTTGCTCTGAATCGGTCAGTCCCGGTCCAAAACCATTGAATCAGGCGAAACCTGGAAAGAAAAGACTGAGAATTAGGAAAAATCGACTTTTCTTTGAAACCGAGGTGTAGTGGTGATGTCTGTTTTATAGGAATTCACCGATATCTTTGTGTATTAGAATCTCAAGCAGTCCAAATTTGTTTTTATTGTAGCATTCGTTTAACCTTATCGTTAGATACTCATCTTGCGCCGCATTTCGGCCATTTCTGGTTCTAATCTGTTATTTTTAGTTTTATAATTACGTAATTTTATTGCACTTGTAAAAATTTTATTTCTTCTTATTTCGTGCTGGTTTAGCTCTGGGTAGGTCAGTCCCGGTCCACAACCGTTGAATCAAGCGAAACCTGGAAAGAAAAGACTGAGAATTAGGAAAAATCGACTTTTCTTTGAAACCGAGTTTTAGTGGTAAAGCCCTGTTTTAGCATTCGTTTAACCTTATCGTTAGATACTCATCTTGCGCCGCATTTCGGCCATTTCTAGTTCTAATCTGTTGTTTTTAGTTTTATAATTACGTAATTTTATTGCACTTGTAAAAATTTTATTTCTTCGTTTTTCGTGCTGGTTTTGCTCTGGATGGGTCAGTCCCGGTCCACAACCTTTGAATCAGGCGAAATGTGGAAAGAAAAGACTGAAATTAGGAAAAATCGACTTTTTCTTTGAAACCGAGGTGTAGTGGTGATGTCCTGTTTTATAGGAATTCACCGATATCTTTGTGTATTAGTATCTCAAGCAGTCCAAATTTGTTTTTTATTGTAGCATTCGTTTAACCTTATCGTTAGATACTCATCTTGCTCCGCATTTCGGCCATTTCTAGTTCTAATCTGTTATTTTTAGTTTTATAATTACGTAATTTTATTGCACTTGTAAAAATTTTTATGTCTTCGTATTTCGTGCTGGTTTAGCTCTGGGTAGGTCAGTCCCGGTCCACAACCGTTGAATCAAGCGAAACCTGGAAAGAAAAGACTGAGAATTAGGAAAAATCGACTTTTCTTTGAAACGCGTTATAGTGGTACAGCCCTGTTTTATAGGAAATCACCTATATCCTCTCGTTATTAAGTCCATAGTATCTCCAAACAGTTTTTCTTGTAGTATTTGTGTAGTCTAATTATTAGACACCGTTCTCGATGCCGCATTCAGGCCATTTCTAGTTATAATCGCTTACCTTCAGTTTTATACTTACGTAATTTTAATGGAATTCTAAACATTTTTGTTTCTTCCTTTTCGTGCTGTTTTGCTCTCGGCCGGTCAGTCCCAGTTCACAAGCATCGAATCAGGTAAAACCTGTAAGAAAAACACACAGAATTAGGAAAAATCGACTTTTCTTTGAAAGCGTGGTCTATACCACTATTGGTAAAGCCCTGTTTTATAGGAAATCACCTATATCCTCGCGTTATTAAGTCCATAGTATCTCAAACAGTTTTTCTTGTAGTATTTGTGTAGTCTAATCATTAGACACCGTTCTCGTGCCGCATTCAGGCCATTTCTAGTTATAATCGCTTACCTTCAGTTTTATATTTACGTAATTTTATTGCACTTGTAAAAATTTTATTTCCTCGTTTTCGTGTTGGTTTTGCTCTGAATCGGTCAGTCCCGGTCCAAAACCGTTGAATCAGGCGAAACCTGGAAAGAAAAGACTGAAATTAGGAAAAATCGACTTTTCTTTGAAACCGAGGTGTAGTGGTGATGTCCTGTTTTATAGGAATTCACCGATATCTTTGTGTATTAGAATCTCAAGCAGTCCAAATTTGTTTTTTATTGTAGCATTCGTTTAACCTTATCGTTAGATTTTCATCTTGCGCCGCATTTCGGCCATTTCTAGTTCTAATCTGTTATTTTTAGTTTTATAATTACGTAATTTTATTGCACTTGTAAAAAATTTTATTTCTTCGTATTTCGTGCTGGTTTAGCTCTGGGTGGGTCAGTCCCGGTCCACAACCTTTGAATCAGACGAAATGTGGAAAGAAAAGACTGAGAATTAGGAAAAAATCGACTTTTTCTTTGAAACCGAGTTATAGTGGTAAAGCCCTGTTTTTTAGGAAATCACCTATATCCTCGCGTTATTAAGTCCATAGTATCTCAAACAGTTTTTTCTTGTAGTTTTGTGTAGTCTAATCATTAGACACCGTTCTCGATGCCGCATTCAGGCCATTTCTGGATTATAATCGCTTTCCTTCAGTTTTATACTTACGTAATTTTAATAGAATTCTAAAATTTTTGTTTCTTCCTTTTTCTTGCTGTTTTTGCTCTCGGCCGATCAGTCCCGGTCCACAAGCATCAGATCAGGTAAAACCTGTAAGAAAACACACAGAATTAGAAAAAATCGACTTTTTCTTTGAAACCGAGGTGTAGTGGTGATGTCCTGTTTTATAGGAATTCACCGATATCTTTGTGTATTAGAATCTCAAGCAGTCCAAATTTGTTTTTTATTGTAGCATTCGTTTAACCTTATCGTTACAAACTCATCTTGCGCCGCATTTCGGCCATTTCTAGTTCTAATCTGTTATTTTTAGTTTTATAATTACGTAATTTTATTGCACTTGTAAAAATTTTTATTTCTTCGTATTTCGTGCTGGTTTAGCTCTGGGTAGGTCAGTCCCGGTCCACAACCGTTGAATCAAGCGAAACCTGGAAAGAAAAGACTGAGGATTAGGAAAAAATCGACTTTTTCTTTGAAACCGAGTTTTAGTGGTAAAGCCCAGTTTTAGCATTCGTTTAACCTTATCGTTAGATTCTCATCTTGCGCCGCATTTCGGCCATTTCTAGTTCTAATCTGTTGTTTTTAGTTTTATAATTACGTAATTTTATTGCACTTGTAAAAATTTTTATTTCCTCGTTTTTCGTGCTGGTTTTGCTCTGGGTAGGTCAGTCCCGGTCCACAACCGTTGAATCAAGCGAAACCTGGAAAGAAAAGATTGAGAATTAGGAAAAATCGGCTTTTCTTTGAAACAACGTTATAGTGGTACAGCCCTGTTTTATAGGAAATCACCTATATCCTCTCGTTATTAAGTCCATAGTATCTCCAAACAGTTTTTTCTTGTAGTTTTTGTGTAGTCTAATCATTAGACACCGTTCTCGTGCCGCATTCAGGCCATTTCTAGTTATAATCGCTTTCCTTCAGTTTTATACTTACGTAATTTTAATAGAATTCTAAAAATTTTTGTTTCTTCCTTTTTCTTGCTGTTTTTGCTCTCGGCCGATCAGTCCCGGTCCACAAGCATCGAATCAGGTAAAACCTGTAAGAAAAACACACAGAATTAGAAAAAAATCGACTTTTTCTTTGAAACCGAGGTGTAGTGGTGATGTCCTGTTTTATAGGAATTCACCGATATCTTTGTGTATTAGAATCTCAAGCAGTCCAAATTTGTTTTTTATTGTAGCATTCGTTTAACCTTATCGTTACATACTCATCTTGCGCCGCATTTCGGCCATTTCTAGTTCTAATCTGTTATTTTTAGTTTTATAATTACGTAATTTTATTGCACTTGTAAAAATTTTTATTTCTTCGTATTTCGTGCTGGATTAGCTCTGGGTAGGTCAGTCCCGGTCCACAACCGTTGAATCAAGCGAAACCTGGAAAGAAAAGACTGAGAATTAGGAAAAAATCGACTTTTTCTTTGAAACCGAGTTTTAGTGGTAAAGCCCTGTTTTAGCATTCGTTTAACCTTATCGTTAGATACTCATCTTGCGCCGCATTTCGGCCATTTCTAGTTCTAATCTGTTGTTTTTAGTTTTATAATTACGTAATTTTATTGCACTTGTAAAAATTTTATTTCTTCGTTTTTCGTGCTGGTTTTGCTCTGGATGGGTCAGTCCCGGTCCAAAACCTTTGAATCAGGCGAAATGTGGAAAGAAAAGACTGAGAATTAGGAAAAAATCGACTTTTTCTTTGAAACCGAGTTATAGTGGTACAGCCCTGTTTTTTAGGAAATCACCTATATCCTCGCGTTATTAAGTCCATAGTATCTCCAAACAGTTTTTTCTTGTAGTTTTTGTGTAGTCTAATCATAAGACACCGTTCTCGTGCCGCATTCAGGCCATTTCTACTTATAATCGCATACCTTCAGTTTTATATTTACGTAATTTTATTGCACTTGTAAAAAAATTTATTTCCTCGTTTTTCGTGCTGGTTTTGCTCTGGGTAGGTCAGTCCCGGTCCACAACCGTTGAATCAGGCGAAATGTGGAAAGAAAAGACTGAGAATTAGGAAAAATCGACTTTTTCTTTGAAACCGTGTTATAGTGGTACAGCCCTGTTTTATAGGAAATCACCTATATCCTCTCGTTATTAAGTCCATAGTATCTCCAAACAGTTTTTTCTTGTAGTATTTGCGTAGTCTAATTATTAGACACCGTTCTCGTGCCGCATTCAGGCCATTTCTAGTTATAATCGCTTACCTTCAGTTTTATACTTACGTAATTTTAATGGAATTCTAAACATTTTGTTTCTTCCTTTTCGTGCTGTTTTTGCTCTCGGCCGGTCAGTCCCAGTTCACAAGCATCGAATCAGGTAAAACCTGTAAGAAAAACACACAGAATTAGAAAAATCGACTTTTCTTTGAAACCGAGGTGTAGTGGTGATGTCCTGTTTTATAGAATTCACCGATATCTTTATTAGAATCTCAAGCAGTCAAATTTGTTTTTATTGTAGCATTTGTTTAACCTTATCGTTAGATACTCATCTTGCGCCGCATTTTGGCCATTTCTAGTTCTAATCTGTTATTTTTAGTTTTATAATTACGTAATTTTATTGCACTTGTAAAATTTTTATTTCTTCGTATTTCGTGCTGGTTTAGCTCTGGGTAGGTCAGTCGGTCCACAACCGTTGAATCAAGCGAAACCTGGAAAGAAAAGACTGAGAATTAGGAAAAATCGACTTTTCTTTGAAACCGAGTTTTAGTGGTAAAGCCCTGTTTTAGCATTCGTTTAACCTTATCGTTAGATACTCATCTTGCGCCGCATTTTGGCCATTTCTAGTTCTAATCTGTTGTTTTAGTTTTATAATTACGTAATTTTATTGCACTTGTTAAAATTTTATTTCTTCGTTTTCGTGCTGGTTTTGCTCTGGATGGGTCAGTCCCGGTCCACAACCGTTGAATCAGGCGAAATGTGGAAAGAAAAGACTGAGAATTAGGAAAAATCGACTTTTCTTTGAAACCGAGTTATAGTGGTAAAGCCCTGTTTTTAGGAAATCACCTATATCCTCGCGTTATTAAGTCCATAGTATCTCAAACAGTTTTTCTTGTAGTTTTTGTGTAGTCTAATTATAAGACACCGTTCTCGTGCCGCATTCAGGCCATTTCTAGTTATAATCGCTTACCTTCAGTTTTATACTTACGTAATTTTAATAGAATTCTAAAATTTTTGTTTCTTCCTTTTCGTGCTGTTTTGCTCTCGGCCGGTCAGTCCCAGTTCACAAGCATCGAATCAGGTAAAACCTGTAAGAAAAACACACAGAATTAGAAAAAGTCGACTTTTCTTTGAAACCGAGGTGTAGTGGTGATGTCCTGTTTTATAGAATTCACCGATATCTTTGTGTATTAGAATCTCAAGCAGTCCAAATTTGTTTTTATTGGCATTCGTTTAACCTTATCGTTAGATACTCATCTTGCGCCGCATTTCGGCCATTTCTAGTTCTAATCTGTTATTATTAGTTTTATAATTACGTAATTTTATTGCACTTGTAAAATTTTATTTCTTCGTTTTCGTGCTGGTTTTGCTCTGAATCGGTCAGTCCCGGTCCACAACCTTTGAATCAGGCGAAATGTGGAAAGAAAAGACTGGGAATTAAGGAAAAAATCGACTTTTCTTTGAAACCGAGTTTTAGTGGTAAAGCCCTGTTTTTAGGAAATCACCTATATCCTCGCGTTATTAAGTCCATAGTATCTCCAAACAGTTTTTCTTGTAGTTTTTGTGTAGTCTAATCATTAGACACCGTTCTCGTGCCGCATTCAGGCCATTTCTAGTTATAATCGCTTACCTTCAGTTTTATACTTACGTAATTTTAATGGAATTCTAAACATTTTGTTTCTTCCTTTTCGTGCTGTTTTGCTCTCGGCCGGTCAGTCCCAGTTCACAAGCATCGAATCAGGTAAAACCTGTAAGAAAAACACACAGAATTAGGAAAAATCGACTTTTCTTTGAAACCGTGGTCTATACCACTATTGGTAAAAGCCCTGTTTTATAGGAAATCACCTATATCCTCGTTATTAAGTCCATAGTATCTCAAACAGTTTTCTTGTAGTATTTGTGTAGTCTAATCATTAGACACCGTTCTCGTGCCGCATTCAGGCCATTTCTAGTTATAATCGCTTACCTTCAGTTTTATATTTACGTAATTTTATTGCACTTGTAAAAATTTTATTTCCTCGTTTTTCGTGCTGGTTTTGCTCTGGGTAGGTCAGTCCCGGTCCAAAACCGTTGAATCAAGCGAAACCTGGAAAGAAAAGACTGAGAATTAGG